>JBAMHX010030048.1:0-11724 GCA_037177515.1 Pseudomugil tenellus
GGGGAAATAGGGGATCCAAAGGAAATTAAGGGTTCCCCTTTTTCCAGGGGGGAGGAAACGCCCCCCCCAGGGGGAACCCTGGAAAACCTTCCAGAAAAAAAAAAAAAAAAAAAAAAAAAAAAAAAAAAAAGCCTCAAAACACTGGAGCATTTGTACACCAATCCTGTTTTTCTTTTTCATTGCTGGAACATAAGAGCACAATGGGAGGAAGAGCCTTTGGCCTTAAGCTGCACTCTTATCGAACCAGCTCAAACCTTCTTTTTTGAGAAATCTTGTAGTTTAGAATAGTCTAGCCATGCATTAGTTATGCAGTCATGGGGATATCCCATGATGCATTGGGTATCATCCTCTTACTTTCTCTGCTGTTTATTTCCCATATATAGGACGGTTCTGTGATTATTAAAATATTTCTATTTAACTATTATTTATGCGGCTCAAGATAAGAGATTGGATCTAAGACAAGATTCAATGCAATCTTGCTGGTTTTTATTAATTAGCCAATCTCTGTGCCTTGAGACGACACTGTCGTGAAATGGGGCTATACAAATAAAGCTGTATTGAATTGAATTGTTTCTGTTAGACAACTGTTTAGAAATAACATGCAAAAACACTATACATGTACACCTCTGCATAAGTAAAGGTCGAAACATACATCCATATATATATATATATATATATATATATATATTGTTTGTAAGACTTAAGAAGATTGATGTAATATCATATATTATGAACCAGCCGCCATGAGCATCAACTGAATTTATTCCACAAACTGCTTTGACTACTTTGTGGCATTCCACAGACTGGGAATCACCACAAACTGGCACTTTTATAACAGGTTGACAGAGGCAAAGATGCTGGGAAGTGCAAACAATCCTCTTAAGATGATGACATGGGGAAAAAATAAAACAGGAAAATAAAATCACATGCTGGTGGTGTTGTCGTGGTGAGGAGAAGCATGGAAGGCAGTTTCTTAGGCAGAAGTTCTGAGGTTAATAATAAATAATAAATAAATAATATTCTATCCATCCTCTATCTACTGCTTATTCCCAAATGGTGGTGCTGGCACACACCCTGGATAGTTTGATAATTGCTTCACAACAAAGTTGAAGTTTTTAGGCCAAACGTAAATTGAGCGAATGACGGTCGGACGCCCTGAAACAGGAAGTACCTGTAACTCATCCATTGAAAGGTTGCTCTCAACCAGATTGGGCATGGATGACGATAGCCATGCTGTGAACAAATTGACACATGTTGAAAAAGTCCTATTGTGGATGGATAGCGACCCCTAGAAAACTTAAAAAGGTTAGCCCTGCCCAATTGATTGACTGACATGCATGAAATGAATGCATGAAGTGTGTCTTGGCAAGACCTACAAACAGTGTCTTGGGCCTGTGGGCTGATTTGGATTGGATAGTGGGCTATTTTGAAATCAATTTTTGATGCATTTTTGGGCGATTTTTTACTCTTCTGTTTGATAGAACTTGTCCTAGGGATTTTAACATGTCGGGCTCGAACTTCTGAAGCATGATCACACATCCCTTGTGATTAAAAGTTCTCAAAAACTTTTTGATACAACGAAGTGTGTGGCATTGGTGCCTGCTCAATGTTGATGAGTCATCCAGTAGGTCTTGTTCTATCTCTGAAATACAACACATGATCTGGATCAAACTGATGAGGGGTCACTCCAGTTACATGCTGACCGCAACCAAATGTCTAGAGGTCACGACTTAAGCCCCGCTCACCTGGTAGCACGAAATGACTTATTTAAAACCCTATATGGCCTTATGTGAACACTTTAATGACGTACTGTGATGTTTGGCTGCTCTTAGGTTGAGCTGAGTGTGGGTGGTGGGACGCCATGGGAGGCAGGGGCAATGTAGGCCGAGCGGTGCCTTAGGTGCAAGGATCTCCATCGCTGCTTGTGGATTTAATTAATATTATTTTTATTTATTTAATAATTTTATGACAAAGCAGCTGAAGTTGTGAAGGGTATGAAACAAATAATTGAAGAATTCATCTCTTGTAGCAAAGGTGAAGAGGAGAAGCTAAAGGTTAGCATGCTCACTTTACTGACACATGTCCATCATGTACTTCGTCAACCACAATACAGTAGATGGTATTTACATAGAATTACACTGTCTTACTCTTTTTATTTTCTTTTTATTTATCTATGTTCTTTGATGATGCAGCTGGAAAAGATCAGAACAAAGCTGTCACACCTTGTTGATATCTACACACACCTGTGTACTGAAGTCAGCAACATTATGTTCAGAGACAGGAAAAGTTCATCCTGAATGTGCTGCTTTCAGAAGTAGGACAACAGATAAACTGAGAAATGATATAATGACCCAAATGGTAACAAAACGTCATACCAATCAGTTTTATAAAGATTAACTTTAGCAAAAAGGACAAACAAGTTCTTACAAATAGTAAGTACTAGATTAAGGCTCATATGAAGGAACTTTATCTACACAAGATAATTTCATCGTCTACACAGCAACTACAGAAAATTCAGAAATAGTTAAAGGGTTATAACTATATATTTACTATAATTTATGGATGCACATTCATACAGAAGAAACTACTATTGAACTGTTGTGAAGATACAGTAGTGTGAACGCAGACAGGAAGTCATGTGCAGGACAGGAATAGCAGGGTCTGAAATAATGGCACATGGATAGAAAAATATTTCATGCTAATGATGATTAACTACTGAGAGAAACATGAAGATACTTCAGAGTAATTATTCTGAATTTAAATGTGACATGTCCAATTCAAGCAACAATACAAGCACTGAAAAATAATAGTAACCTGAAACTGGCTGAGACAGTTGTAAGAAAGATGAGACAAAAATATGTCACTAATTCTGCTAATCATGATTTTATCTGGCATTTCTTTGTCTGTGAGAGGCTATACAGATAAAGCTGTTGATGGAGTAATGAAGCCAAGAAATGAAAAGAAAAACAAAGGTGTAAAGTTTAAGATACTATGTTGTTTCTAATTGCTCTCATTTTAAAAGGTACTAAGACGTATTCAGAAACAACCTGAAAATACTGTAACATAACTTCTGTCTTCAGTAGAAAATTCCTTTCAGTTTATTTTTATGTTCTTATTAGATTACTTTCTTCTTTACATCAGCGAAAAAAGAGCACAAAAAAACAACATTTTTTAAGTATAATAAACGTTTCACAACTCAAAAACTGTGTTTATATGAATCTACACAGTATGTCAAGTATTTCACTTCATGTTTGAAGAGTATTGTAGTTTTTCAATGGGACCTGGTCCAAGGTAGTCCAGATGGCAAGAACATACCTAAATTCAGCCTGATGATTATTTTCACAAATAGATGAAAGCTTCCACAGTCAAACACTATATTTTCATGAATCTGAACACCACTTAATGAGGTGCCGATATATCCAGGTTAGAAGACACTAACTAATCCAGTTAATTTAACAAGCCTTCAATTAATATTTCCAAACATTTCAGCAGAATTGCCTTTTACAGATATTTCAAGAAGCTAATTTTAGCGTCATCTCACTTACTCATGTTCTGATTAATCTGTGATTAATAGAGAAATCCAAGAATATCTCTTATTGGAGCCTGATTCTCTGACGGGAATCACACTCCACATCGTTCAACCAGCATTAGAGATTATTGCGTCGTGCAAATTTCATCTATATCATGTCTGACTTGGATTTGCTAAAGGCTTCATGTACATGTTGTTCTTTAGGCTGAAGATCAGTTAGACTTTAAAGAGGACAGTTTGTTTAACAACTACGTATAATGTTTCTGCTCAGCGTAAAATCTGCTGTGCTTTCTGATTCATAAGAAGACTGGTCATAAACTACCGTGATAGCAATTATTCATTTCTGTTAACTATTCAGAAATGTTGCATGAAAAGTTCCCAGGCAGTCTGATATAAGCCTTGGATAAGAGATAAATCTTGTGCTCGAGATAACATAGACAACTCCCTCCTGACGTCTTCTCGCTAAGGTTTAAAAGAAGTTCTTATTTCTTCCTCAAACCAGAACCACTTCAGAGTTTTGGCTGATCAGATCCTAAACTGCAGTAAGTAAAACTTTGCCATCCTTTGAAATACTTTATATAGTTGTGCTTTTCTGTTTAACAAACTTTCTTCATCTTTTCCACTTACAACTAGACTTCTCATCCTGGGACTTTCTTTTCTTCAACAATCTGTGGCTGCGAGCAGGTTCGAACCTTAACACCATTAACACAGGTAAGTTAGATTTTTTCAAAAATTATTCTGGTCCACTGTGGCAGATAATGAATGTGTAAGTAACTTCCAAACTTAATTTCATTATATTGTCTTTGTTTTTATTCTTTTTTCATTGTTCTTTGAAACACCAAAACAAAAAAATAAATAGTTTTGGTGGCAAAATATTGTATTCTCTAAATCCTGTAACAACAGCAACGTAACATAACATTTGGCAACAAAAAGTAAAACCATCTTTTCAATTCTCCATCTCTTCATACAGACCTCCCTCTCTCCCTTTTAAAACTAAATGCTCTGTGTGTGTGTGTGTTAGAGCTCTTCTGCTTAGGTTTTGTTTTATAAAGTTTCATCGCGCAATATCAACAAAAACGATGATGTATTATTAATACAGTAGTCTTTTTTCTACTTTTGTGTGTCATTAAGATGTGTTTCATTTAAGATATGTTTTTAGATGCTGTGAGCAGGTCTGGTAGGAGACATGCTGAGCTTAGATACAGAGAAACATTACACGCAAATACAGCCAGTTTGTTCTGCTCAGCAACGTTTTGTCTGAATGATCAAAATCTTTGCAGAATGTTGATTCAGATAAAAAGGACAAGGTGTTTTCCTTTCTGTGAATAACCAGATATGGTAAATTGTCTGTGTTTTGATTTAGTATATCTTGGAATAAATAGGAAAAAGAGGGTAATTTAGTTTTATTGTAATAACAACTGTGTGCATTTCTGTTTCCTTGCGAATACTGCAAAATCTGACGTCTAAATTAACCTCCGACGAGGTTATTTTATCGCCTCATCAGCCTTATGTACTGTAGGATCTTAAAGATCCTTTGTATCTTAAAACTGTTGACATTTTCTATGGTCTGCATGTCTTAAGTTCCTTTTGTTTTAAAGGTGGAAAGATATCTTACCAGTATAAGAACTGATGTTTGGCTTGTTGTCATCAAACAGGAGAGCTGAGCTAAACTGAAGAAAGCTGCTTTCATCCGAAGTTGATCGTCATCTTTAACCTGCATTCGGTCCATCATGAAGACCCTGACTTTCCTTTTTTTCCTGTGTTCTGTGATGACTCTGACTGGAGCTAATAGTGAGTATTAACACAACTTTGCATTGATGGTGAAGTTTCAGTAAGTCATTGGGCAGAATTTAAGATGTTAAACTGATTGAAGATCTTTAGAGAGACGAATGTATCACCTGATGTTTACTAAAGTATCTGACATTAGATAACATCTATTTAACATCTATAAACCCACAAGAGGAAGACAGGGGGGACAACGTGGACTTCTGTATTTTTTCAAAGTATATTATTTACATAGAAACTCAAAACTGTTATTCTTCCTTCTTTCAGTCAATTGGTTCAAGAAATGTCCTCAAAATTGGACTAAAATTGGAAATCGTTGTTTTCTCTATATTGAGAAACCTCTGAGTTGGACTGACGCTGAGGTGAGGAAGATGAAGAATGACGAATCATGCAAGAAACATTTTGCTCTCAGTTACTTCACTCCTTTATGTTTCTATAATACTGTAGGACAATTGTGTCCATAAGGGAGGACATCTTGCATCTGTCCACAGCGCTGAGGAACATCACAACGTGAGACACTTGATTTGGTCCAAATCTCACCAACACAAGCCAACATGGCTCGGAGCCTCTGATGTTGCCGAGGTACATAATTAAAATCCAGAAAAGCTTTGCTGATATAAAGGTTCTTATGAAAATGAAAAACTTTTACTCTAACGTGTCCTGCAGGAAACAGAGTGGGTGTGGACTGACGGGTCACCTTTTGACTACGAGGATTGGTGTTCTGGAGAACCCAATAATGCTTTCTTTAATCAGCATTACCTGCAAATAAATTATTCAGGTAAAACACAATACTGATTGATTAGAATCAGATAAAAACAGGATTTTTGTTTATTCATCACACAGCTGTTACTGTCTGCTTATAAATGTCTTTTTATCCTGAAGTTTTTGGTTTCTGCAGCACTCATTGACTTGATGTTGTTGTTTACAGCAAATAAGTGCTGGGATGATATCTGCAATACCTTTAAACGTCCATCTGTCTGCGTCAAACCACTCTGGTGACACCTGGATGGATTCAGCTTCCAGCGTTACAAACACTGGTGGATTTGTGGATCTGTGCAGATCAACCACATGTGTAACCCTTCACTCATGATCTACATCTTTATTCTCCTCTATCGCTGCTACGCTACATAAGGAATGACGTGACAAGTAACATAATCAGTAGCTGGATGTCTCTGTAAGGTCTTGTGGCTTTAATAGAAACATACTGAAGTATGAATATGATGGTTTTGGCTAAACTTTCTCCTTCACTGAACTTTTTATCTATTCAAAATTAAACCTTAACGCTTTGAAACAAACTGTGCTTAGATTTGCGACAGTACTTTTATGTGTAAACCTTCAATCATTATCTCCATCTTTATTCTTCTCTTTTGCTGCAACGCTACATAAGGAATGAAGCGACGAGTAACAGCATTAGTAGCTGGATGTCTCTATAAGGTCTTGTGGCTTTAATAGAAACAGACTGAAGTATGAAAATGATGGTTTTAGCTAAACTTTCTCCTGGACTGAACTTTTTTTCTTTTTAAAAATGAAACCTTAAAGCATTGAAACAATTTTTTTGTGTGTTTATATTAAAATATTCATATTATGAGTATAAATGCAACACATATTTAATTATTTAATAAAAAGTTTATCTCACTTTGTACTTTAATGGCAGCAAAATGTCCCAAAAAATGTTAATGTTTTAACAGCAGGCTGGAGAAACAAAATAGTATCAAACAGAATCAGCTGGAGAATCATGTAGCCATTTATTAGTTTAACCAGTAAAATAACCTACAACATCACATCGGAAACACTTCATTCTTATAAAGTAATGATGATGCACAACTTACACACATCATCAGTGTTGATTCCTGGATTTCTTGGGTGTTTCGGGTCTTACAGCACACACCCTCCTCCGGTTGACTCCATCAGGGCTGATCAGACCCCGGCCCCCACTACTCTCCCCTCCTCAACTAGACCTGTTTGGAGGCATTTCTGCTGCTTCTACTTAATGTTCTTCCTTTGTTGGCACCTGTTATGTGTGCCAGAGGCCTTGCTCAGTGGGGGGCTAATAAATCACCGACTGCTAACCTCCACTGGCATGAACCTGGTCCTCAACCTGTTCTTCCAACAATTCTCTACCAGTTCTAGATACTTTTCCTGTTATCTGCCTCCTCCATCTAGTGGACTACTGAGTTGTTTTGTGTCTTCTGAGATCAAGGTGAGATCAGGTTTCAGACTGATCTGGGTGATGTATGATGCATATCAAAACATCTGAAAAAGCACCTAATGAAAGCATAAAAACTTTTTCCAAATATAAAAGTCTCCATTATCAGTATTTTTTTTAAGAATATTTAGGTTTTTTGTAGTTCAAGTGGCAATAGAAACACGTGTGAAGAAGTGCAAGTGAAGAAGACAAACAAAAGGGTCAAAATTTTTTTGCTATCATGTTGTAGATCAGTGTTTCTGTCACGAAAAGGAGAAGGCAGCCGGATGCAAAATAACTGGATTTATTAACAGACAGCCAAAGAACTACACATGTAGGGATGTTATGCTCGAGCTGATCTGCTCGATCACATGTCGAGCAAATGACACAGAAGTGTTTGCGAGCATTGTTTACGAGCAGGATTCAGCATGCCAAAAGTCACATGATAGACCAAACGAGGCACATTACATTTGGAGAACAGATTTAGGGAAAGCATACATATAAATATAGTCAGGTTATTATATATACATATAAATATTGATAAGTTTAGAGAGTGTTTGAGAGGCTGTAAGAGATTACAAATGAAAGGAGGAGGAGACCCGCTGTAATACCGGAGGACACGCTGTGTACCAGCTTATTAGGGTGGCAAAACTGCACATGCAGCCAGGTAATGTGACACAAGAAGAGCAGACTGAAGCCTAACATCATTGAGAAAATACTGTTTCATATAAAAATGTCTCACACATAATAATGTGACAAGGATTTTTCCCGTCATATCTTTTGATACAACTATATAAAATTAGTAACACAATCATCCTCCATGTTGCAAAAGCATAATTTCCCCCAAACATGTCCATTCCCTTTGAAACTAGACCACTACTCTCATTACAGATTGGTATATTTTATCTCGATCATAATTTTGTTATGCAAGGCAAATTTATTTGTATGGGACAATTCAACACAGAGTGATTCAAAGTGATTATTTATAAGTATTATTTCAAATTAAAACAAATGGGGCAAATGGGAATGAAAAAAAATAAAATCATGCAGATAAAATGAGATAACAATTAAAAATCCTGATTGATTTCAGATTAGAAAAACATGAAATATAAGTTAATATAAAATAAAAATGATTGAAATGCAGATGAGAACAGGAGGGTCTTTAACCAGGATTTAAATAAACTGAGTGTTTCAGCTGATCTGAGGCTTTCTGGGAGTTTGTTCCAGACATGTGGAGCATCATGTCTCATTCTGACCATGGAAACTCATAGTCCTGATCAAAATCACGTTAAGGGTCTGCAAGGCTCATTCTGGGTCAGGAAGTCTCTGATTTGGACAGTCAGAGCTTCATAAACCAGCAAATGAACTTTAAAGTCTGTCCTCTGTTGGACATTTGTTACCTGAACAAATGTTACTAAACACCTCCTTTTTATATGAACAACAGAAAATAAACATTCACTCAGATGGTAGATTATATATCTTTTATTGAACACATATCCCAAGATGAGACAAAAATGGCAGATGTGAAATGTGAACGCTGTACTTCTGATGCATTGGATGCCCACAGCCAGCAGATGGCGCTCTTTTGCTTTGGTCAAATGATTCAGAACACCAAGCCATTTTCATGCAGTTGGTCAAAGTTGGCTCAATGATTCATGAGGCCTCGGTCTCATCATCCCTATACACATGAACTTATGTACAAAGAAATCTAATGAACCAGTGAGGGGGAAAGAAAACCAAGGGTATAAATACACTGAAAACTGAACAAGACACAGGTGAAAACAATGACCAAATTCAAACCAGGTGAACTAATGAACAAGACATGAAGCTGAAACAGAAAGCAATGGTCAAAACAGGAAAAACTACAAAATAAATCAGGAAACCAACTTAACCCAAACCCAAAACCCTATCAGTTTCTCAACCCTGGTCTTCGTGTATCCCTGCCCTGCATGTCTTAGGTCGTGTTCACACAAAGGCTCTATTTTCTGATTGATCCAAACTGAATGTGAAACATTGTTGCAGTTTCTCAGATGGTCCAGTTTGCATTCATAAAGGTCAGGCTCAAACAATCTAAACCTATCGGTACCAAATCCCATTCTGTGATTGCTTATATAGTTTAGGCAGTAAATACCCTTTCAATTTTCAATGATCATCATGGAGCATCGTCTGCTCATTTTTTATGTTGGTTCTGATTTGGACAGCACATTAACAGACATATATGGACTGTGCATATGAACAGCTGCTAAGACTGCAACAATAAAACAATTTATTAATACACACATGTTACAGAAGACGCTCTGCAAGCTCAGACGGCCATATTACAGAAAGCCGCATACTGTCAGCATTTTGGAGGATTTATTTCAATGTCGCGGAATGTTGTAGCCTTTACATGGAGGGCCTGGTTTGTGCATGGGGGCATATTTGGGTGCGCACTCGGAAGCTTCCACAACGTATTGGGTTCTTGGTGAAATATTTTCGTTGTTCCATATATTTAGAAGGCATCTCACTTCTTGTAACTCCATGTTTGTCCCCTGCCAGACATTTATCTATGGCACCTTTGCCAGTGACTGAACAGGATATAACGTCTAAAACAGCACATTTCATATAGTTGGTGCGGATGGAGTTCATGCAGGAAGTAAACTGGTCCAGAGTTAACTTGATTGCGGACCGAGACCACCCCCACCAGGCAGACCAGAGAGCGGTTGAATGATCCGCACCAGAGTTTGAGGTCAGTGTTCACATAACACAAAACAAACCATACCAAGGCGGTAAACACTCCAGGGTTCAGTTAAACCTGACTAAACACATCTGGTGTGAATGGGACCTTAGAGGCAACCCTTCTTTAAAACATGATTCCAATCAATGAACTTTCTCATCAAGTTCTTTGCAACCAGTTAGATGGACATGATCCTTATTGTACAAGTAATGATGTGAAAGTCCTATTCCCTATTAGGGATTCAATGTAAATCAAGTTCCTTCTGGTTGTCACAGCAACACATTTTAAGATCTCGTCATCTCGAAATGCAAAATAAATTTCTACAGTAGTTTCATGGCAAAGTCAACAAAATATTCCCTGTTTTTAATGAAAATATAAAAAGACAGGATTAAAAATGTTTTTTAGGCAATTATTTAATTTAGTAGTTTTTGTTAGAATAAGATTTTCCCTAAAATTATGTATGAAAGGATATTCAGATTTGAACTCATCACTCCACCAGTTTCTGATGTATTTGTTGGTTCCTTATATGTTTGTGTTTCTGCCAGTATTCGGATCCTTTACTGCTTAATCATTAAGACAACTAAACACAGAAACACTAGAATGGAAGAAAATGTCTTTAAACTTATGATTTCTATTAAAACAAAATTAATTTATTATCACAGTTTCTCCAAAGACTACAGTCTAAATATCTTGTTGGGTATAAGAATAAAAGCTCTATTACGCCTTTGGCCTCGCGGCTCCTGGAATATACTTCAGCTTCCCAGAGATTCTTAATTTACATAAGTGTTATAGAAGAGAAAGAAAATTCTAAAGCAAAGAGCTACTGTGCTCGACGTTTATCCAGTTTTTTTATTTTATTTTTTTTATTTCAAGGTTAATAGTAGAGAAACCTGAAAAACCTGCAAAGTCTCGGCCTCAGACTGAATTGAGCAGATCTGAGCTAAAATGATGCCCCTTGACCACTAGCTATACCCCTTACATTTGAAAAATGCAGATCTTCTCATACTTCTGCACATTATGAATGCTATTTGGTGGATGTAAGTTATAACATTTTTAACAAAGGTTGATAAATGAGAATACTGGTCTTCCTGGTTTTATTTTTTTATTTTACCATTGAAAACAGACTGTAGTTTTTTCCAAAAAAAAAAAAAATAGCAATAATAATAATAATACACTGAATGTTATTTGTAGATGCAACACAAACTCACATACAGGCTTGTTTCAATACTTTAAGCTTTTAATTTAGATAATCGAAAGTACAGATCATCTGCAGAAGAAAACGGTGCTAAAAGCTATTTTTTTATATCCCATTTTGTTTGTGCTCATAAAAGACACAAGACCTCAAAGACAATATTGTTGATTTTCTCCTTGCAGAGCATCGCAGCAATGACAGAAAAAGACTGATTCATTTTCACTGTTTTGTCTTTTATGTTTTTCAATCAGTGGAGAATTCACCCGATAGTCTTGGCACAAATAGATGCTCTGCGATAGTGGCACCAACAGTCATCC
>JBAMHX010030051.1:0-11696 GCA_037177515.1 Pseudomugil tenellus
AAGTTGTCATCATGAAAACCCTGACACACGCTAAATCCTCATTTAAATAGGCGTGTCTCCAACACTTTGCACCCGCTGTCATTTGCATGAGCAATTGTAGTAGATCACGTATTAATCACAGCCCCGCCTCACGCTAAATTCTAGATGCCACATGCTAATTAGTACACGCAAAATGAGATCTTAGTAAATTCGGCCCTTAAAGTTTTGCACTTGTTTAATTTGCTTTTGAGATCATATATACAATGCAACTTGTCTCTATATTTCTTCCAATAAATATAGTACGATAATATTCACTACACGTACACAATTTGTTTTACTGACACCAAGCCTTCGATGTCCAACTCCTTATTTTACATTTATACAGACAGATTACTTTTTCCAATATTGTGGGGCAGTAGCATTTTAAGGTAGGTGAGATACTGTGATGCATGTACTATGAACTTACTCCCAGCCTTCTTTGTAAAAATATATTTTTCTGTTAAATGCGGCATTTGTTTCAGCGCGCAGCGTGATTGGCTGTTTCGCTTTTCAAACAACCCTTGCAAATTCAAATGTTTATATATTCATCAAAGAAATAATGAATTAAAGTATTTGATTGCAGGATTACTGTAAGCCATGTGGTTTCTCAATGTACATCAGGGCTAGGTTTTGTAGACCTCATGAACAAAAAACTTTCTCCATGGCGGTGTCAGAGTGCTGTCTGCTCCATGCATTTAAGTCAGCAGGGTGTGCACACTCTTTTTAGGGCTTAATTGGCCACTTTCACTCACCAATAAATGGTTTCAGACGGCACTTAATATGGTGACCACTCCACGTGAATGCGCAAACCCAGGGGAAGTGCGTAAGGCAAGGGAGTAGGGACTTGTTTCAGACTTTTGGGTAATCTCACCATCTAAAGACATGCATGTTAGGTTAATTGGTCATTTGAAATTGTCCTTGGAGGTAACTGTGTTTTTGACTGGTTGTCTCTCTGTGTTGGCCCTGTGATTGACTGGCGACTTGTCCAGGTTGTAGCCCATCACTCATCCAATGATTGCTGGGATACGCTGCAGCTACCCGCGACCCTTCACGGGAATACATGGTACAGATAATAGGTAAGATGGATTGTAAGGCAGCAGCTCATGTTTCTAAGCTAAACTCCCCATTTCCCTTGTGGACCATCACTATTTCCCTATATGCAACGAGCTTATAAAAAAAGGAAACACATTAAGTTCGAACCTTACATTAGTCCAACTTACATTAGTTCCACTCCTAATGTAAAAAAAATCACTCACTCACTCACCCTATAGCTGGACTCGCAGCACGTACAAGTCCCTCACCCACCCCCTCCCGCCTTGTTAGCTATGACTGACTGTATAGCTCACGCTGCCTTGAACAAATGACTCAGTTTCTCACAGTTGCCCCACTCACAGAACGTATAATTCACCCATAGCTGACTCAGTAAATACGAATCCCTTCCTCATTCACTGCATCCTGGAGCTGCTTTTTTAGTCACTCTACATATTGCGTTTATCTTACAAATATAATCAGCAGTCGGAAGAAATTGTTGCTGGTATGAGGCTTTTTTTAAATGAAGACACTTTAAGATTGATCTTTCCCCCTTTTTCAACAATGAATTCATTATTTTTTGTTTTAGCGGTAGTAATAAGTGGGAAATGGGAGCAGGTGAAACCTGTGTGTAGGTCAAGTACTCTGAGTCAAATCAGTGACTCAAAAATCCCCTTTCCCTTACTGAATCATTGCATAGACCAATTTGAAATATTCCAAAATTTGTCATCAATTGACATTTCAGATTATAGAAATAATCCACTATGGGTATTTGTTCCTAAATTAACAAAAGAGCTTTACACCTTAATGTAGTCTTTAGCTTTTAAAAATAATTGATTTATATATATATACAGTGTTGTCCCTGAACGCATTCAATGAACGGTGTTCACTTAACACGTTCATATTTACAGTGAAAGGTGACCTTAATGATTCAGTTTTCATTCAGTGAACATGAACCAGAGTAGCGCTCACTTTGGCAAGAATAAGCGGTCTACGGAGTTCACGCTCATTTGAAAAGTCCGGTTTTACGACACTGTTTACGGCAAACACCATGACAACAAGCATGACTAATACTAGTTCCTGCGATTCATCCATCCATCCATTATCTACGACTTGTTCTCTGAACGAGGTCGTGGGATGGGGGCTGGAGCCAATCCCAGCAGACATTGGGGCAATAGGCGGGGTACACCCTGGACAGGTCGCCCCGAGATTCAGAATCAGCTAAAGCCAGCAGGGTAGATTCTACCGCGTGAAGCGATTACGTTGTTTCCCTTAAAAAGTAAACACAGAAGACGAAAACTTAACGTGAATAACCGAGAGATAAGAAAATAGCAAGAAACTGGTGGTCATAAGCCGTTAAAATCATCCAGAGAGATCACCGCAAGACACAGGGCTCTTAATGTCCACCACAGATTCCTCCTGTACCAAGCCGGGTGTTTCCCTCGGACATGTGGGGTCCCCATTCGCTGCTCTCCGGGTGAAAAGGTTTTGGTCAATTTCGTTGTTCGACCAGCTGACCAGATCCAACATGATTTTATCAGGAAGATGTGCAGAGAGACGCTCTTACTAGAGAATACACATAGACAGACAGTGCAAAGGATCACAGGGACGGGAGGGAAGAAAAAAAGTGTCTTCCTCACTCAGAAACCAGAAGAAAATAATTTAAAATATATTATGCTCACACATTAAAATCTATTATCTATTTCAACATTATTTTTCTCCTGGATGTAATAATTGTCTCTTGATTCTTTATTGGTTTATTTGTTTAGTTTTGGAGTGGGAGTTACTTGATGGATGGTTGAGAAGAGATTTTATTGAGTACTAACAAAATGTAACAAATGAATGTGAACTAGTTCTTGTTTTGTGCGGCTTTTAAATTAAATATCATGCGTCAAGGTTGTTGAGTAGTTGGACCAAGGTCTTATGAAGTGAAGACTGAAGAAGGGAATATTCTCAGAAGGAACAGGCGGAGCCTTCTTAAAACCAGAGAGCATTTCCAAGAGCTTCCGTGCAAAGAGGACAAAAGTAAATATGCTGTGTTTTCTTCTGAGACAGTTTCTGAACCAGGATCGGATGAACTGAGATCTGATAACAATGGACATTTACCAGAGGTGATCCCGGCATTACCTGTTCTTAGAAGATCGACACATCAGACCAAGAGACCTGAGAAATATGGAACTTAACTTTCACATGTATATTCGTGGACTATGCATTGATTTTATATAATTATGTAAGACTATATAAAAAAAGGGAGATGTTGTGATATATGATAATTTATAGCTGCCAATAGTGGGCACTGTGTTTTGGGTGTATATAAGACGATAAGAAGAAGAAGATGGAGAGATCTGTATGAATGAAGAGTAATAAAGTTTGGAGCTGATGCTCGTGTACTCAACAACCTTGACGCATATTATTTAATTTGAAAGCCGCACAAAACAGTTCTTTTTTAGGCATGTGAACTAGTTCTATTTTATGTGTGTGAACTGAACTTTGACCTAGTTCTCGTTAAGTATGAACTGAATATACAGCACCAACTTAGCCTTCCACTGCAACCTTGTTGCCAGCAGGTAAACAACTGAAAATAAACTAAAGCAAACAAAACACAAAATGTACACGTTTGCACAGTACAGTGTTGGTAGTGTGTACGCACTATAAATATTAAGGGAATAAGCACATTTTACCTCACTAGCTAAGTCTCACCAGCAAACACAGACAACTAACTGAAAAAAAGGGATCGGGCACATAAGATGCACGGATGGATCCACCAAGAGAGGAACTGTAAAATAGTTAGTGGCTGGTGATAAATGCAACATGTTCGTATCTTAAGAGGAGGAAACTCCACACACCTTCCACTTGGGCTACTGGTCCTTGACTAGGTAGGCCACAATAACTATTAACCACAAAAATATGCACAGAACATAAGAAACTCACAGGTACTGGTATCCAGAAACAGTCAGTCTCGAGCTGAACCAATGTGGTCTTACTTAGAGGGGTTTGAGAAGACTCCTTCTGCTCCTCCACTGGACGTAATACCACCAGTCTCCTCACATCCTTGTGGAGAATGGTAGAAGAACATGGCTCCTTGCTTTTCCTCACTTGAGACAGGCCAATGGTAGCCCCATAACAAGTCCTCACCTTGACGCTCTGGACAACACCCTTTTTGTCTGGACATGCCTCCTCAACCCGACCAAGTACGAGTCGACCCCGGAGGGCATTTTGGTCAGCAACTCAGACTAAGGCACAGACAGAAACATTCCTAGTTAAGGCATGCCACTTTTGCTGAACAAACAGGTAAGGCCCAGCCAGTTGACTCCAATGTCGCCAAAACTTGTCCACATCAACTTGAGCAGCATGTAGACGACTGAAGGGGTATAAAGGGAAATCAATCCCCAGGTCGTCCCCCAAGGTCCCATGCGACACAGCAGCAATGAGTTTAGCATCACGACATACACAGTTTCTTCCTGAACCTGAACTCTAGCACCAATAGGCCTTTCATTGGTGAGATTGGCAGCCAGGTAGAGGAGAGTTTGGAACTCCAGGGTGGTCAGTTCACCCTCAGCACAGATATTGCTTAACGACCTCTTCAAACCATGGGCCGCAGCTTCAGCTGCTCCATTTCGATGCGGTGAGTCTGCAGGGCTGAACTCCCACACCCAGTCGGTCCCAGCCACAGCGGCTTTCCTTTGTAGTTCTTTCTTTTCGACAACAGCTAGGGAAACTGTAGAGGTCCTCTAATGCAGACCTGGCCCCCACAAAATTGGTGCCCTGGTCAGACCAGAGATTTCTGGGATGAGCTCTCAGGAATCACTGGTATGTCCTAAGAAAGACCTCAGTTGACAGGTCCTCAACCACATCTGCATGGACCGCCGTGGAAGCCATACAACTGAAGACTACACCCCAGACTTTCCTCTTTGTTTGCTGTCTCACCATGTATCTGACTGTGTACAGGCCAAACAGATCCAATGCCGTGTATTCAAAAGGTGCTGCTGGTCTTGTACGTGAAAGGGGGAGATCACTCATTACCTGGGAGCACAGTCTGGCCCTACTTTTCCGACAATGCATACATGAGTCGCTTACTCTGAGGCCCACCCTTGGACCTTGAATCACCCAGGCTCCTTTTCTCATCCGAAGAAGGGTGCCAGCAACAACTTCATGGCTAGTGTGGTGGGCATCTTCAGCAAGGCAGGTGCTGATCAGATCTTTGTAGGGATCAGTGGAACACCAGCTCTCTTTTCATCCACAGACTGAACCCGATCATAACACAACAAGAGACCTCTCACATTGTCTTTGCTCACAACCAGACGGTTAAGTGTTGTTGTGGGGAAAGTTGCACCTCTTTGGGTGGCAAGACATAACTCCTGAATCGCTTCCTCACGTTCCTGGACTGTTAGGACCCCCTCCCACTGTTCTCTATTACCGGGCTGACCTCTCACAAGTAACCAAAAGTTTATGGCTCTCCACACATAACCCACAGCCCCACAGAGCTCGGAAAGTTTGCTAAATCTAAAAAGATCCACGTATACTCAATAAAAAGCTCAATCCCCTTCCTACGTAGCTCAACCGATAGTGGTTTGTCCCACGTTACCTTAGTCAGGTAACTGATTCGCAACTGATTCAGCAATACAATACTTTTAGACTGTTTGGGAGTAATGCCCTGCCTCCCACTATGGCCAGATTGAACCCAAGGCTTCAGGTGAAATCCACCAGTTGCAATAATAGTCTCAGCCCCTTCAAGAATCTCACTCAGTTTCTGGGTGTCATTGGGGGAAACCGGGATATCATCAGCGTAAGCGTTTTCTGCGACAACATGTGTCTCTTCAACTTCATCCGTGATAGGTGGCAGGTGTGCGGAACGGGTTAGTTTGTCGCCCATGTTTACTCGTACAACTGCGTAATCCTCTATGTCATCTGTCGAAAAATCCCTCTACAGTAAATGGTGAACATGTACTTCCTGATCCTCCAATCACACTGAGTTGTACATCTTGGAGACTTCACCAAAAGCGGTATGCTCACCCTCTCTGAAACAAAGCAACAGCGCCCCTGAAGGTGGTTCCGGACATCTGGACCTTTCCACAGGATGCTATTGAGGCTAACACCCTGGCTAATGTCCCACACCAGTCTCACTGCAGTGGAAACTGAGTGGGGATTGGGTGCTGTCAGATGATTCACCCACCATACAGCTCCATTCCACTCTTCCATCATAATTTTTGATAGCTTAATTGCAGCTCCGCTTGCCACCATCTCATGCACCTGCCTGGTATATGCCTCTTTCCACATTTGAGCTCTCTCAAGGAGTTTCTCTGACTTTAGGAACATTGCCTCAACAGCTGTAGGCATTGTGGCAGGGTTCTCTTTCCAGGGATATCTAGCATCCCAGTGGGGTTTGTTGCTTTGATCACTCAAACTGAAGGTTAGTCCACTCCGGATTATCTCTAGTTCTGTCTCATCAGCGAGGGACATATTCGTCACCACATTTAGATAGATACAGCCCGGTTTATTCAGCAATGTTGCTTGTCGATATTTTGTGACAATAGGTGCGTAGAGGGTAAATGGACATAGGTAAGAGATATTGTCATTATCATCCGTCAAAAAGCTTGAAAATATCTTTTCATCAAGATCTGTAGGGTTCTAAATATAAACATTGAACAGCTGGCCAAAAGCGGCTGTTTTGGGCAACGTTTTGGCACTATTTTGGGCACCCCTGATGTAATTGGTAAAATGTGCATATACTTTGCAGAACTGACCAGTTTTAATAATTTATATAGTGCTTTTGCCAATCTGATGAGAAGTTTTTCATATAATTATTATGCTGAATATAAACATTTATCTTAACCCTTTAGGTGCCAATGTCGCTAATTGCGACAAGCAATATTGAAGAATTAAATGGGGTGTTTCTATAAATGTGGTGCTGAAAGTTATTACTACTTTTTACTAGGAGATAGTGACATGTGTGCCTGTAATCTGGGCAGCATTTGAAGGTGTGGTTCTGTGGGAGTATTTGTACAAAACAGCTTGGATAGATAGCTGACAGAATATTGGAAAAGCTGAGAATGTGATTAATGTAATACACTGGGAAAGTCCAGCATTACAGGAAATGTTGACCAGAAGAGAAAACCAACTGTCAAAACAACTTGAATGATTGTTTCCAGATATCCGCTGTGTGTGTGGAGAGAGAATGTGCTTGAGCTGAGTAATAGGAAAAAGAGACGGGCGGAGCTGGGTTAGTTTTAAGAGGAAGCAGAAAAGTCTAAACCCCTCAGTCTTACTGCCCTCTATTCTTTACAATGTGACTTCTCAGATTTTGTAAATAAATCTATGCTATAAGGTATGGAATTGGGCTCCAGTTTTCTCCTTGCCCTATTGTAAGCGTAAGCGGGCGGCTGCTGGCCGGATCTTACACCAAAATCTCCTTGGATGGTGAGGTTCTCACAAACCAGAGGGTTAATCTATTCACAACAACCCAGGTCTTTCAAGATTATAGCACAATCCTTCTGATAATTAATTAGTGAGCTTTTAATAACTTCAGTTCTATCCAAAGTTATTGAGTAAAAAGAGTTTGTAAAACACCATGCGGTCTAGAGACGCTGCAGCAAAGCTGTGGCAGTGATGCAGAACACAGTAACAATAGAGCAGAGCAAAACGAGTGTTTTTTCATGTCTTCACGATGCTGAGAGGTGGGTTTTTCGCTGACGAAGTATGTCGTCAGGTGCTGGCTAACGCTGATTCAGAGAAGGAAGACATACAGTTGTCCAGTGAAGTAGAAACTGACATTTGTAGGGACGGCGAGTCCGCGCATGATAGTCCACAATCAGCACATCACTTCACCTCAGCATGGCCGGAATCGAACCATTCTGCGAACGCCAAGCAGGGGATGTACTACAGGTAGCAGAGGGACCCATAAGACCGCAAATATAGGTGAATAAAGCGGGATGACGACAGTGATGATAATGGCTGGAAGTTTTTTTAAAAAAAATTTTTCTTACTTGTCTTGTCCAGCATAAAGGCGGGCAGAATGGTGATCTGTCATGCTGAGACAGATATATATATATATATATATATATATAAAGCAGCCGGATAGCAGCTGACCCTTCTCACTCTAGACATTGACTATTTGAGCCACTTCCCTTGAACAGGAGGCTTCGGTCCATTAGGACTAGAACCCCCTGCCACAAGAACAGCCTTTTTCCAGCTGCCGTTGGACTTATGAACACACGCTTAACTACGAACACTTGATTACTGGCTGCATCACATTGTGACTTTACACCTGCCACTTTATTAGCCCGATAAATATAAACTTGTCTATCTGTACTGACAGATTGCACTACTGTATATAAAGATTTCCATTTTTTCTTAGTTGCACTGTGTAGAGACTTTTAAATAACTTATATCCATTTGTGTTATATGTTGCACACCAGTATCGAAGCAAGTTCCAAGTTTACTGTTCAACCTTGATATCAAAATTTAATATTTTCCAATATGGCTGCCACCTTGTGATGTCATAATATGCAAATTAGATGAATAATTTTACTTGCATCACAGACCTTTAGTCATACTGAACAATTTTCTCATAGACAGCATACCTTTATCTCAAACTACTACAGCCTTTGAAATCTAGCTGTCAAAATTGTATATTGTCTTGAAAAAACTCCAGCGCCGAAAGGGTTAACTTAGCTTGTTCACCATTCATAATTAAGTTGAAATGCTTATTGAAAACGTGCTTTGTTTCAATCTATCTTATACATGAGTTAGACAACACCCTTTTCCCATCACATGCTTCTGTTAGGGTGTGTCTAAAGCAAGTGGTAATCACTGGTTAGTTAATGTAAGTCTGAGAGTGAGAAAGATTCACATTTAGAACCTTACTTGTGAGTTTGTTCTGATATTATGTGGAAAGAAACATGTTTCTTAACCATAGTCCTTGAGCTGTCTAACTGTGCAGCTTTGCAGACTTTTAAGAACACTGTGTATATGTGTATCCTCATTAAAAATGATGAATGCTCTTTATCTCTACGTATTTTACCTTGAGTTTAGATAAGACTTTCCTCCAGAGCTAGTGCTGGCTGGTACTATTTATAATACTAGCCATGTCAGAGAGTTTTCCCTCTATTTCAATGATACAGGCTGCTTAAAAGTCCTTGATCCAATAAAACATTCTGCCACTAACACCGGCATCAAATAGTTTGAATAACAGACCTTCTCACCATATGCTGTCATAAGCTTTTTCAATATCCAGGAATACATAAACAACCACCTCTTTATTGATAATTGCTCTCCTCACATCCTGATCAATCACTGCCACAGAGTCCATAGTATTCCTTCCATGTCTAAACCCATTTTGATAATTAACAAAGAACCCACTTGCTTCCAAAAAATAAACTAGTCTGTTTGTGACCATTCTCTCCATCATCTTACACTATACTGATGTTAAAACTTTAGGTCTGTAAGATGATGGAGAAGAAACGTCCTTTCCCGGCTTTAAAATTGGAATCACAATCGCAAGTTTTTGGCAAAGAGCCAGCTTCCCAGTTGTAATTAAAGAGGACAAGGATTTCCTCTGATACAACATCATCAAGTGCCTGCAGAAGATAATAGCTTATTTGATCTTGTCCTGGTGAAGTGTTAGCACCAGCCTGCACCGCATCTTTTAATTATTTGAATGAAAAATACAAATTATAAGGATGGTTTGCCTCCACATTACAATTCGGTTTCCATTTTTGTGTTTGCAAAATGTCCTCTCTGATCCTCATGCTCTTTTCCCCTAATAAATTAGAATTATAGACATCCTGAAATACTTTAACACCTTCTCCTTGCTAGATATTGCCTCTTTACTTCCATCAGTTAAAGCTTGTACAGCAGAGTTTGTCATTTTACCTACCATTTTATGAATCTTTGACCAGACTTGTTTAACTGGAGTCTTTGGGCCTAGTGTATTACAATACGCCTTCCAACAATTCTTTTTTTCTGCTTTTAGAGTTTTACAAACAAGTGCCCTGCATCTCTTATACGCAACTACATTTTCCTGAGTTGGATTCTTTCTCAGCTTTTTAAAAGCTTCTTTTCTCTTCCTCAGAACCTTATCACATTCTGAGTTCCACCATGGGACTATAACCTGATTTTGGGGACACCTTCTGTATGTGATTGTTTCAGAGGCCACTCTTATAATCATATCTACTTATGAATCACACATTTCATCTAGTTCACTGTTTATATATGACAACCCTTCAGCTGTACCTACCCTAAACTTATCCCAATCAGCTCGGTAGAAATTATGTCGTGCTTCTCTGTACCCATTATCTGTAACCAATGATTTATGTAATATGCTTACTACAGGAAAATGATCAATACCAATTGCATCTCTATCCCAAACTTTCCACTACCCTACCCTGGCTAAAGCTGGAGAAGCCAAAGTGAGATCAAGGCAAGAATTCTTACATGTACTATGTACTATCAAGACGAGTTGGACTACTGTCATTCAGGACTACTAGATTGCTACGGTCTGAAAATTCCTCAACCACCAGACCACTAGCATCTCTATACTGACTTCCCCACAAAGGATTATGAGCACTAAAATCCCCCACCCAAATAACATTCAAGCCTGTTGAGTTCATAATTTCCTCAAGTTCAGCTAATACCAACGCTTTGCACGGATTGTAGCAATTTAACACTTGTATAAACACTTAACACTTATATAACACTTGTAAACCCTAAGAACCTGACAGCTGCCTCAGCCACAAACTTTATTATGTCAGATCTTGGCTCCTTATCCTGGGCCCCATACATAACATTCACAATAAATACTAGAAGAGCCTCTTTATGTACCACAACCCCTTTGGTAAGACCATAAGGCTGACTACCAGAGTAGACCTGCAGTGATTCACCTTGTGACAAGTTATCTAAGTTCATAGGCTGAGAACTTCCCTCTGCTCTTTTAAGAGCTTCAGTATAAGAAATCTTGTGCTGCACTTTTATTTCTT
The DNA here is from genome assembly GCA_037177515.1 of Pseudomugil tenellus. Taxonomy (NCBI): domain Eukaryota; kingdom Metazoa; phylum Chordata; class Actinopteri; order Atheriniformes; family Pseudomugilidae; genus Pseudomugil; species Pseudomugil tenellus. The sequence continues at coordinate 11,022 of JBAMHX010030051.1, forward strand.
GAACTCGTTTTGCTTTTACAAACAGGTGGCACTCCCTTTAAGAAGCCACATGGTTGCCTCCACAGTTACTACAGTTTGGAGTTAGTGCCTTACATGACACTATATCATGATCTGCTCCACAGTGCATCGTCTACCTCCATTACAGGAAGCAGCCATATGCCCAAAACGCTGACACTAACAACATCTCATAGGACTTTTTTACTGGAAACGACAAGCATCCTATAAATACCCTACCTGGTAGGACATTCCAATTAAATGTGATTAAGATTGGAGCATTGGGGTTTCCTCCTTCTCAAGCCTTAAACCGCTTTACTTCACATACTGGTCACCCCCAATGTTATTTCTAATCTCACACTCTGATATTTCTGCACAAACCCCATAAATCACTCCTTTTATGATTTCTTTATTTTCCACAACAGCAACATCTACCTTCCTGCCTGCTATTTTCCCAATCTTCTTCGCCTTCCCCACTTATTCCATTTTAATACATATCACAAGAAGCTTGCGAGAACACGAGCATCCAGGTCCTCACCTACACATCTCAGGGAATCAACTATTTTCAGCGGATTAACAGCTCTCAATCCACCTCCGATCGGATCCTTTAAAGGAACTATACCTGATATTATTTTAATCCTTATAAGAAAAATGCTTTTCTACATGGTATAGTATGTGGTA
>JBAMHX010030052.1:0-11678 GCA_037177515.1 Pseudomugil tenellus
TCCTGGACTCCTCCACTTCCATACAGGTTTTGTTCATCACTCCTCATTGATCATAATAAATCCTGTTAACCTTCCCTCTGGCTCCAGCTCTACGTCGTTACACTGAAGAAGTCATATAATCAGGCTCTTACCCTCATTTAATGACTGTAAAGACACTTCTTTGTATAAGTTATTTAGTTATAGACATTTCAGAATGCATAGCCTTTGCTTGAGGGACAGTTTTGAAAGAAATATGTGCGGATCCAGAAAATGTATAAAATATTGAAATATTCTACAGTCCAGAAATTGATTTTGGGCTCCACTCTAATCCCACATGTTAACCTTTACCATAACCCTCCCATTTGTTGGAATAAATTGCCTTTTTGAGGATCCAGATTATTCCCACAGCTGGAAGGTAAAATCTGCTCTGCACTTGTTAAAAGAAAGGGGCATCTTTTCATTTTGAGATGGATGCTGTAGCACTGTGGACTACAAACGTGCCTCAGGCAACATCTCCTCACATTTACTGATGGATGTAATAGTTTTTATTGAATAGACCTTGAAATGTAAGCAATGTACTCACACTGAGACTTCAGATGTAAGTCACATTGCTAAATGACTGTAGAATAGAATAGAAACGTTAAGACCACAAAGATTTTTAATAAACCACCTGCTTTGTAGTGGGATGCTGTACTTCATGTGACGGAAACAAATTCAGTGAATGAAATTGTATGTTGCAATTTAAGACTTTGCAATGACAAAATCCCCAAAAGTGTGATTTCATTTTCAACTTACTGCAAACCTGCGGCATCCATGATTCAAAATCCCCTCGCTGCACCTACTTCCTGTTGTCTTTCTTCTGTGACAGTGAGATTCTCTGTAATTCTGTATCTGAACTTCAAATATGTTTGCATCATACTTGTGTTGTATTTCATTTCCCACACTGGCTTTACAATGTGAATTCTCTCCAAGTCGGGTGGAAATGAGGGAGACGTAACACAGAAAAGACAGTAAATGTGTGTTACTGTTTCGTCTCACAGTGTTATAAAGCTGCAGAGAAAGTTAATCTTTCTCTTCATATTCTTGGATGGGCTTCACAGCCATGTGTGACACGAATCCTATCAAACTTTTCCTGGTGAGAGAGTTCAACACCTAACGACAAGGTAGACTATATGTTTAATTTAAACATCATGTGACAGCTGTTAGGTCACGTTTTCACACCTCATCAGTGAGTTTCCATAAATCACTGAAATGCTGGACAGAAAGAACATGATAAAAAAAACAACTTCTACAACAAGTCTTCATGTGACACGGTGCAACTCTAAAGATCATTAAAAAGTTCAGGTCTCATATAAAATGCTAAAATGTTAATGTAATGCGACTCGGCTGCACAGTGGCGAGGTGGTTAGCACTGCAGCCTCACAGCAAGTAGATTGCCGGTTCGAGCCCCGGCTCGGGCGGTGGCCTATCTGTACGGAGTTTGCATGTTCTCCCCGTTTCAGCGTGGGTTCTCACTGGGCTCTCCGGCTTCCTCCTATAGTCCAAAGACATGCAGCTTGGGGATAGGCTGATTGGACACTCTAAATTGCCCATGGGAGTGAGTGTGTGCGTGCATGGTTGTTTTTCTATATGTGTGGCCCTGTGATAGGCTGGCGACCTGTCCAGGGTGTACCCCGCCTCTCGCCCTGTGTAGCTGGGATTGGCTCCAGCCTCCCCGCGACCCTGTTTGGGAATAAGTGGTAGAAAATGGATGGATGGATAATGCAACTCAGAAATGACCAAAATGACAGTTGATTCAGTTTATTTAACCGCTGTTCTGTGATGGAAAGTGCTGCAAAGCACTATTTTTTCTATCTTCAAAAAGAAAAATATATGTAAATATGTAGCTAGATTTGCCTTTTTATTCAACAACAATATACACTCTGAGAGGGACAAAAAGTTTTGGAAGGCAAAATATATATTTGTAATTTTTGTAAGAAATAATTTTTGAGATAAAATATTCTGTCACAGAATATATAAAAGAATATATAAAAAATATTTGACATTTTCTTTAAAAAACATTTTCATAATACTTTTTTTCTCTCAATTATTTGTCTTTGCTGTCAAAGTGAAAATTTTTACTTTAAGTAAACTTTAAGTTTCTTCTATCCAAACTTTCTTGCTCTCAAATCCCAAGTTTTTGCCATCGAAATGAAAACCGTGCAGGGATGATTTCTTGCTGCTATTGGTCATTCTCAGCCAGACTGACAGCTGAATGGATGACGGTTCCGTCTTTCTTATTTCATCAGCCCGTTAAAACCGTGTTGCTCAGCTTCAGACCTGCAGGTCGGTGGATGTCTCTTCCGCCACAAAACTGATAAATAACACATGAATACCGATACCAGTAGGGTATGAATCTTTGCAGGATCAATCACAGCGGCAACTTCGGAACCGAGTGGTGGAGAGTCGGTCGGCCTTCTACAGCAGGAATCTTTCTCCTCTCTTACAGCGGCAGAGAGGAGGAAGACTCTCGCATGCAGGAGTCTTCGTCCTCTCTTGGTGTAAACCCCAGTAGCACTTCATGCATTTTGTTTTTTCTCCATCCATAACTTTTTTAGCTATGCTGCTAACAGACAGAAATAAATAATGCAGAAAACATGACTCTACAATTAAATATTTGACTCATTTTCGAAAAAAAAGGGGAAACTACAAAATCACAAAAAGCATTACCATGCGGTGTAATATATAGAGGCAGCTTTGCTTGGAGCACCCCAATGGCTCGCAGTGGCCCTGCAAGATGTTCTCTCATCAGGACTCCCCACAATCTTTGCAGGACTTCTGCACCGTTACAAATTTGGGTCTTTTCTGTTTCTGTTTAAATATTTTCCATTGTACTTATCTGTCTGCATGGTGTGTTCATCTCAGCTCCTGCCTCATTCTAAATGCATTACACCAAAACATTCATCCCCTGTAAAGCAGTACACCTGTACACCAAGATGCACTTCAGTGATTCTTCTCTATCCTTGCTGTCCTATTTGCATTCTCCATATGTGTCTGCTGAGGAGGCGAACACATACTCCTGCCTACCTGCAGCTCAGATTTATTGAAGTGTGAATCAAACTGCACGATGTAACTGTTGGAGAAGAAAACAGACAGCAGATGTTGGTGCCTTCACAGAAGCTGATGTTAAGCCCTTACAGCTGTAAGTGGAATATTTGCTTCGTACCTGCATACACAGGTGATGACATGATGCCAATGCTGTCTCAAAGTAGAAACAAGTAGAATCTGGAACAATAATAGCAATAAAGTCTTGAGATAATTAAAACACAAATTGAATACTTGCTTACCTTGAACAGGTACAGAAAAACGTTGTTGTGTGGAAGGTAAGCGTCATCACCACATTTGGGACTTTCAATGCTGGTAAATTGGTCAGAGAAGGAAAGTTGTATTGGCTTTATGCACAGCTCCACTACTTCCTGAACTTAGAAAAACTCCTTTGTTTCCTGTCTTTCATTACTGGACAAACTGATTAATCCAGGTTTGTCTGACCATTGCTGTTGTGGTTTCTGAGGTCAGACACACCTGGATTAATCAGTTCATCCAGTAATGAAAAACAGGAAATAAAAGGGTTGTCTTATATCAGGAAGTAGTGGAGCTGTGAATAAAGCCAACTGGTCTCCCAGAAGCATGAAGCAAAATCTGCTTTCCTTGAACTCTCCTCTGTTTTATATGCTCCAACATCCCATGCAGTGAAGCGATATCTAGTGTCACAGATGGCCACGAGGAAATTGAGTAATTGCTCATAAAGTTGAAGAAGCTGCTTCAGGAGCTTAGTGGTGCATGGATATTAATGTACTTCCAGTCTGCACTTCCTTTTATCCTTATTTATTTATTTATTTATATTTTATGCTAATGAGCAAAAATAAAATAATAAAGGGTGATGTAGACATCATGCTAACATATAGGACAGAGTAGGAGAGGCAAGACGTAACCACAGTAGACCAAATGGTTGCATGAGAAAAATGATGTCTTTTACAAACAATATACTCAGAAACAGTGTTTATGCTGAAAAAAACAAAAAATAAATAAATAAAACTGTTGATTAATAAAGAGGACAATACAAAAAATAAATGAGTATAATGAAATATAGTGTTGTGGCAATGGTAGTGATAATGACCATCGTCATCGTCATCATGTGAGCTACATACAATCATATAAGGTAGATTTAGTAAATTGGAGCAGCATCAACAGCCCCCCCGCCCCCCCCCCCATAGTACGCCGATCCCTAAATGTCACCCAATACCCTCATCCATCCTGTTTGACCTGTGTTTGAATATCTATTTATTGATTTATTTGTTGATGGTCATTTTTCGTGATACAATTAAAAGCTGACCTGGGGGGAAGCCTGTGCCCCATACTTTTGTCTGTCCGCACAGTAGGTCTCAATGACAGGAGCTTTCTAGCCTGGAAGGTTCAGCAGGTTATGCAGGACCAAGAGGTGCAAGAGGGGCGTCTCAACCAGGGACCCCGTGAGAGACAGGAAGAAATCTGGGACAGTAGCTGGATTGCAGGCAGTGTGGAAGGCTGCAGCGCTTGACAGGACCTGGGCGCTGGTGTGAGAGTCCAAAAGAGAAACGGCAACATACGACTGTTCCCTACACTACAGTAGATACACATATTTTATCTGTGTCAACTAAAACCCGAACAGATGCAGATGCTGGATGAGTATAACTCCAGCTTAACTGTGTAGAAGAAAAAAAAACATATTGTTACCAGACTTATTTTATTGCAAATAAATATTTCCCATCTAGTATAAAGCTGTTAGTGTTGTTGTCTGGCATAAAAAGCAGTTTATAAATAAAATTAAATTTGATTTTAGAAAAAAAATCATACTAAAAGATAATTCTGGTGAGAACTTTAAGATGGAAAAGTCCCAACTAAACTAAATTCATATCTACACTGATTCATTGAGAGATTGCAAACTATTCAGGTAGTAAATGTCTGCGAGGCCACATGCATCCAGATGAGAGCAATGAGAAACACTGACATCTGTCAAAAAAGCCAATTAAGCTGACGGCGCATGTTTCCTCCAATAGTGTCAGCCAGGTTTACTGAAATAGGAAAAAGGAAGTAACTGAACCTGATCCTCTTTCAGACGACAAGTTTATGTGTGTGTGTAACATATTGTTATTGGGTCCATTTCACAAACGGAGTTTGACAAACCGTGAGTTTGAGAGTTAACTCGGTTGATAAAACACAACAGCGTTAGTTTTGTTAACACCGAGATTATCAACCCTGAGTTAACCATGAGACTTTAAAAGGCATCATCAATGGAACCCAGAAACAACGAGTTACCATGGCAACCGCTGGAAAAAAGGATTTCGTTCTTTCCCCGCAAGAATTAGAAATTCTAATATAGACGTACGGTGATTATACGACGGAGTATTAAGTTCACACTGTAAATAAAATATTTGTGGAGGATTTTTTTTCTCCCTTTTTCACTATGAGAATAAACTTGAAATGACAAGAATAAAGTCGAAATACAGTTTTGTCATAGAACGAATAGGCCTACTTATTTATTATAATGCTGTGTTTATGTGCTAAAAGGGAAATAATGTCCTTGTTGCTGAAACCCACAAGGTTACCAGTTCATCCACACTATGTTTCGTGTTTTATACACTAAAGCTGGTTCACATTAATCTGAAAGACTCCAAGGTAATGTAAACCTTTTTTTTTACTTTGTTTTCAAAACTGTACTTTGATTTTATTCTCGAGATTTCAACCTTATCATTGAATCTGTATTTTGAATTTATTCTCAAAGTGAGGAAGGGAGAAAAGAATTTATTCTCCACATTTTTTCAGTGTGAACCTAATACACCATCGTGGTTTTTATAAGCATATTTTCAGGAAAAAGGTCACGGCGATTCAAATGCGTTTTTTGGGTTCGCGTTTTGTTTTATTGGTGATGTACGTGTCATGCCTTGGTCCCTTCACACCCCTGCTCCAGAGCTAATCAGCACCATTACCTTCACCTGCCACCAGACTCATCATGCCTGATCACCTGCACCTGTTCCTCATTCCTTCACTCCCATATAACACTCAGCTCACCAGCCAATCCTTGGTCGGTCACAAGCCTTTTCCCGTCCTCATCGCCTGCTCCGGTTTCCCCTTCTCTGGCTCCGACTCACCTGCTACTCTGTGGACCTTATTGGACTGATCTCCCGTTGGTGACTTCTGCCTGTTCCTGGACTCTGTTTCTTGCCTGCTCCCTGGATATTCTGGCTCTGAACCTGTCTGTGTTCCCTGACGCCGACTTCAGCTTGTCCCACAAAGTACTGAAACTTCCCTTAAGTCTCCGAGTTACATTGTTACAGTACGGCTTGATGAGAGCATGAATATATTTTAGAGACTGCAGTAAAAACCGGTAATGCTCCAGTAGATACGATTCTGGGAATGAAAAAAAAAAAGTCTTATCGAGGCCTATATGATTTTGCAGCGAATACCAAACTCCCTGTGAAGAAGCAGATCCTCTTCATCATTAAACAGACATGTCATGTTCACAAAAGACAACACTGACAAAGCGATTTTAATTCAAAGACATTAGGCGCTCGTACTTCTGAAAGGGGAGGATACTGAGATAAACTCTGCTGGGTTTAAAACCTGCTGCCAACCAGGTTAGTTTAAGAGACACTGTTACCATAGCAACTGACTCAGAGTTACACTTAACTTTCTATGTGAAACAAGCTAGAGTTTACTCTATTACTCTGGTTTATTTAATCCCTCCTTCTGAAACTGAAAACCCTGAGTTGGCCGGATTTCAGGGCTAACTAACTCAGAGCTTTCAGAAAACCTGCTTTGTGAAACGGACCCCTACCTCCCAGTGTTGGTACGGGAGGCAGACACCCTCTCTACCTTCAAAATCAAACTTAAAACCTTCCTTTTTAACAAATCTTATAGTTAGGAATAATCTAGCCTCCCATTGTTTATGCTGCCATGGGGACGTCCGCACTTTCTCTGCTGCTTATTTTCCACGCATTAATATATGACGGCATTTACATCATTAAAACATTTCTACTTTTTCTGCAGGTCTTTCTGGATAAAAGCTGTTATTTTTGTCTGTATTGCTGGAAGTATTTATCTCATTGATCTGTAATCAAGTGCAAAGAAAACGTCATGACCTTAGGATGCATGGTTGTGAGATCGATTCCAGGCTTCGCCTGACTACATGTCGAAGTGTCCTTGGGCAAGACACTGAAGCCTAAGCTGCCCCCCGATGTGCCTATCGGGGTTTGAGTGTGTGTGTGAATGAGGGAATGTGTACTATGTAGTGTAAAGCGCTTTGAGGGGTCAACATGACTGGAAAAGCGCTATATAAGTACAAGTCCTTCCATTTACCATCCCGTGCTGAAGTCATACTGGGCTGGTTCAAAGTTTTGATACCAGTTGGAGCTTTGTGACTGAACGTGTGCGGCTTTATTTTATTGTACTGTGTCTAAATCAGGATTGGGGAACAGCAGAATTGGGGACGTTTGGGGATAAACCCCTGCTGTCACTTATTGGTATGGCTTTCTTGGTATGGTAACTAATGTGTGTGAGGGTCATATGTGTAACGATGGAGGGAGCCGGAGCCAAAGGGAAGGTTAGATAATGCGGGATGAACTGAACCTGTAGGGAAGGTGGAGGAGTCCAGGAGGGATGCAGGAACAAGGAGCAGGAAGGCAGACTGTGGGGAATCCAGAACAGGAGGGAGCAGCAGGAACAAGCATATGTTTTGCATTCATTCATCAATGTCCGACCAAGCAAAGACTGGGAGGGATATAAAGCTCTGAGTGAGTCAGGAACAGGTGCAGCTGATGGTAATCGGGCTGATGGAGTCTGGGGCAGGGCATGACGATATGGCACCACAACACCATTCATTCTTTGTAAGATGACCTTCCAGCTTTTTCTCCTAATGAAACAGAGGGAGTGTGACAGGAATAACATGGATTACAAATAGGAGAAAGTAGAGCAAAAATAATTCCAGATCTTTATAACAATGGATTAACTACTTCTGTTCCACATATTGATGCCAGACATATTTATTTAGAAATGCAAATAGAATTAAACTGGTTTTCTTTTCAACATAAATGTAGATGACCAGTCTTTTATGGTAATTACTTTTACTCTATTTAGTGAGCTTAGGACATTTTCTTTTTCTCATTATTTTTCCAGTGTTTATCCCTCAGCTAATTCATTCCTGGCATTTCTTTAATAATTATTAACATTGATCTGCCAATCCGAATGTTTGAAAATCACTGTTACTAGATGGAGTTGAGACCTTTCTGACACTGAATCAGAGGGAAACAATGTTCCTTGTGTAAGGCGTCAACCCTGATCTCGAGGATCATCATTTCAACAAACATGTGAAAGCTTACTTTATTCTGTTAGCTGACCCTTTAAAGCTGTCTGCTTAAGGAGGAAATGATTGAACAGATAACATTACGGAATTCCAAAAACTCTAAAAAAGTTCCAGCATTCAGGGATTTCCCACTGTCCGTTTAGCAGCTGACAAACTAAAAAGACAATGTCCGGCTGAAATGTGGCTGTTTTTTCCTCTTCTACGTGCTGTCCACTTCCAGGGATAGAACGATTTACAATCAATGAAAATACAACACAAAACCGCAGGATAGAGTGAGTAAAGAGAGCACGCTTTCTTAAACAGATCAGTTTTGAGATGAGATTTAAACAGATCTGAACAGTCAGTCATGTCTGGTGGGAGGGAATTCCAGAGATGGGGTGCTCAGGCGGCTGAAGGGAACAGTGAGGTGAATGGAGGACCATCACCTGACCCGGGACATGACCTGGGAGCGGAAGGGGGTGGCAATCTCTGGGTGCCGATGGTGACGCCAATACGGAAATAATTGCAGTTCCCCCCTCACCGCTAGATGACTGGCTGCAATAGAGAGCATAATATGTGTTAAATTGTCCGATTTCACAGCTGAAATAAACATGTTTACAGAGTGGCTCCAAAAGCTTTTTTCAGTTTAATAGGTCCAATTTTTTGTCATGTAAACTCTGGAGGGGGTGAATTTCGGTTTTTATGTTATTTTAATCTTAAATTTAGAGGCGCGTCCTTGTGATTGATGTGTGTTAGAGCGCTATCACTGGTTAAAGCTGTGTACTTCCTGCTGGCTCCACCGTGACGGAGCCTCTCAGCTCCACCTTTTCATCCATTTTGGGATTTTCCGGTAATGACGAAACACCAAGATTGAAATCCGCTCTTCAGAATCCTATGGGTACCGTGACGTATGGTTGTCCAGTATTTTTAGTCACTGGGTCTGACAGATAAGGGGGGCGAGGTTGTGGATGGCTTCGAAAGCCTATAGAAGGATTTTAAACTCTATCCTAGATGTGATCCTATGTATCCTAGATGGGGGTGATTTGGTGAAAGAAGGGAGTCTTGGTGATGATACGTGCAGGTGAATTTTGGGGCATTTTAAGCTTGTGAAGATATTTCTGAGGGAGACAGAAGAGAAGTGAATTACAATAATCAATACAGGAGGCGACTGAACTGTAAACGAGAACGGAGGCAGTACGGGGGGTGTTAATGGTAATATGCAGAACGAGTGATGCAATTGATGTGAGCGAGAAATGATAATGAGCTGTCGAGGAATGACACCCAGAATCTTACCTTAGAGGGAGGGGGACACAGGGGAGTTATCAATGGAGAGAGAAAAATTCTCAACTTTCAAAAGTGTAGATTTGGTTCCAATAAGGAGAATTTATTTTTTATCACTGTTTATTTTAAGAAAGTTAGCGGTAAACCAGGATTTAATTTCAGATAGTGCGCAGTTAGGTTTATTAACTGAACACTCCCTCCCTTGTTATTCTGGACATTCCCAAGCAAAAAGAGATATGCAATCCCCAATCAGTTGTTCTGGGTCTTTCCTGCGGTTTCCATGTCCAAAGAGCCTGGTCACACTGCATCAGCTCAATAGCTGAACTGACTGCTGCTGAGGAAATGTAATTAAAAACCAACAAATCCAAATGGACTGTTCGATGAAAACCTATTGACCGAGTGAGACAGGAGGAATACTGGTGATGAATCTGGAAAGAAAAAACAAAACTGGGCAAAAATGTACTTAAGGATGAAGAACAAGTAGGGAGGAGGTAGTAATCAGCATGAACCAGATGTAACAGAGGAACAAGAAGGGATAAACTTTCAACAATAAAACAGGAAAGCGGTTAAAAACTCTGCCTGAACGCAGCTTAAACATAAAGCCAAAGAACAGAATGATAAAGTGGATCAAAAATATAAGAAAAACCAAACTCAGTAGAATTAAATGCCCACAGACCATGATGACATATGTATGCAGAAATTCATCAGAGTTATTTTTTACAGACATGAAACTATTTTCACTTTGCTGCAAATCTAAGAAATAAAGGATTTATCTGGAGAAATGAAGGCAAGATGCCTGGAGGCTTCATTACTCAGCTTCTACCTGCTCCTGTCTTCTTTTCTGCCAAGACATGCAGAAATATTCATTACATGCATGAGGGGATCTCTCTGGCAGCCCATATCGATCTGACCTCTCTTGTTGCACAGCGTTTATTGATCCCATCGACTGTCTTGTTTTTTTTTCCTAAGTCTAATGAGGCACACCCTGTGCTGGCTTTCCTGACAGACCCGGGTTTAAATGATGTTAAAGGTCAAATCCAGTGTGGATGGAGTTACTGTTTATTTCCTGATATCCAGCTGTTACCAGCAGCACCTTTCTGTTTTTTCATTCTTCTTCCACAGTAGCTACATTCACATGATGGATGTAATTTCTCTTTAATTTAGAATAAATGACTAAAAATGAGTGAGAGTTAACCTAGCCACAAACGCTATGGATAATGTTCAACTCAAAGATAACGATGGCCCTTGGCAGGAAAAGCCATTGTAACATATAATATATAAAATATAGTATATATAATTTGCTTTCCAAAACAAAAGACCTTTAACTCAGTGTTTTTCTTGCAACTGATGTTTTGAAGTGCTGGGCACAGACAAACTGATATCTCCTCTGGTACATGACACAGCAGGTCCCATTACTAGCTTCAAAAAGCTAATTTTGGGTGCTAGGTGGTTGCCATTGCAACAGCTCCTTTTTGTGTCTTTTGTTTTTACTGAAGGTAGCACTACCTGTTGTAACATTTGGCCAAGACAAGATTGAGCAGGAAAGTGCTTTGTGTCTTGCTAATATAACCCAGTTGGGGTTTGGTCTGTCCCAGAGAATCCTATGGTCCAGTTTTGCGAACTTCTATAATCGTTACAGTTCTGTAGCTATAGTAACTCATCCCTTACATCAGTTGATTTCTGATAAGAAAAGATTTACCTAAAGTCAGTAAGACTTTTCAATGACAGGTTTACTTCTGCTCCATGCTCACCTTCCAGATCCAGCCCATCAGTTCATTCTGGAGGTGGAATCCTCTGATTGTAGTGTAGGTACTGAGCTCGCAGCAAAGAACAGCAAGGTCCATTCTTATACCTATTTCTCTTAATGGCTCACCTCTGCCAAACACAACCCAGCTTTAGGTAGAGGATACGGTTGGCTGTAATTTTTAGAGACTGATTGCACAAAAAGTATCAGAATAAAAACTTGCACCCACAACAAAAAAAAACATACTTACATTTCTCATACAGCGCTTATCAAATTTTCACCTTATGTATATTATATATATATGTACATATATATATA
>JBAMHX010030054.1:0-11672 GCA_037177515.1 Pseudomugil tenellus
GTTTTACACACACTAGATGTATTTACAGGGTAGCTAAAATGCTAAATAACCCTTAAAATCTTTATTTAGTTTTACTGAAATTAAAAAAAGTTGAAGAGCAGTAGCTCCTAGAGCAGTCACAGAATCACAACAACGCAGAATATGCTCACCAGGAAGTGACGTCAGGATCCGGCAGATCAGAAGTTTTTGCAGGTTTTGCAAGATGTTGGGGATTTATTTCACAATATGCTGAAAAAGGAAGGCATGAGAACCAAATAGGAAGCTGCAGTTAAACGAGACAAGTGGAGTTGAAGAATTGAGTTTGCATTGAACATAAAGACAAAGATTTTAGTCTACTAGTCTTAGTTCATTCTATTTATTTAGAGGCTGCAATATTTAGCCACTCCAAGTAATCTTTCACTCTGAAGTTAGTAAAAAAGAAAAAATGAAACCTCAGAATAACACATTCCTTGTGGCACTTAAGGTGGTGCTGCATCAAAATTCCCTCAATGAGAAGACAAGACAAACCAGAAATCTTGTTTTCCACCTCATGATTTAAATGGTTTTTGAGCTTGTCCTGTTCAGCATCATGACAGGCAGAATGATGTGCTGGCTGCTGATTTGTGCTGAACAAATTCCCTTTGCTAGGAGGGGCTTTATGGATTTTTTATGAAGTTTTTTAGAAGGGTCTATGGCTGAATTGTCATATTACTGAAAGACTTGACGACGTATCAGAAGATCCTCGAGCTTTACTAAACTACAACTTTTAGACGTATCCCGCCTCCAACACACCTAAATCAAACGACTGAATCATTTACACATCATCCAGGTCTATGGACTCCTGGTAATGAGCTATTTTTTCTTTCATTCAAGTGCACTGTAGAAGGGCTGCATCGAAAAGTCATTGGATAGTAAATCTCATGGACCACATTTAGCCCCCACAATCCATAGTGTGCTTTTGTTGAATTATTTTATTTACCCTCAATTTTCCTGTGAAGCTGATTATTTTGAAAATAATATCAATATGTCTTCAATTGTAAAACAGAAAAATGACTTACCTCTTCATTGCGAGTATTATTTCTCAAAAGCTATAATAATTTTTTTTAACCAGCATTGACAAGCAGTAATGACAAAAACATACTTATGACATAAAATATAAAATAAAGAATAAAATGTAAGACTAAATGCCAGTCATATCCAAAAGGTTCCTCTCGGCAGAGTAAATGTGTTCAGCACAATGAGGTAGCCAGACCATCTTTCTGATATCATAATGCTGGACAGGACGAGTTAAAAAAAAGCTGTAATATTTCTTGCACTGTTTTTTTTTTCTTAAAAAATCCAAAAGTTTTTTCACAAAAGTCTCAAAAAGTTCCCACAGCTGCCCTTGAGTTTTGCTTCAGAACTTGTTACCAAACTGTTGACTGCTACTTGCTGCATCCTTCCTGTCAGACGTAACAGGAATGTTTTCTTCAGGTTAAATTGTGTGGAAACTGAAAGCACTCTGAACTTCTTTTGAATATAAAGAGATTGAAAAGAAATACATATATCTATTTCTTTTTCATCATTTATGTTCCAAAGATAACCCAACTGCTGCCTCATGAACATTATATTAAAGTTCTGTCTACTGTTGATCTCCTTTCGTTGATTGTTTGCTTGCACTTTTTTCTACCACTCTTAATTTTTTATTTCCAACATACATCCTCACAAATGCAGAGGTGCTTATAATTTGGTTGTTGTTATGTTGCTCGGGGTGTATTTTTTTTTCCTCTGGCCATTTCATCCTCAGTAATTGAAGCCTCAAATCCCAGAATGGTCTGTGTTCAGCCTTCCACCGCACCACAAGCACATCTGTTGCAACTGCACAATTCTTAGCCTGCATATGCTTGTTTGGATCAGAAAATGTCTGGCTTAATCCAAATGTGTCTGCATTGTGCCAGCTGTCTGGCAGAGAAGCAAAGAACAGCTCAGATTTGTGTTCTTGTCACACAGATGACTGTCCTGCTTAGTGGTATCTGCCAACTTTGCCAGTGATAGAACTGCGAGAGATTCTGTGAGTAATGCAATCAAATAAGAGAGTTTAATTCGTTATACAGAAGCTTTTCAGACCTGTTACTTTTTCATGGTTTGTGTTATAAATTGTGTTTTAAATGAATAAATTAGGATTTTCTCTCAATTTATAGTTTAAAAAATAACTTTTTATAAGCCACTGTAGCAGAATGTACAAGACAAAGTCCTAAATTTATTTTAAATACTTCCTACTTATGTAGCTTTCTGTTTTCATCTTGTTGTAAATTAAATTGTTTTTATTAAGTCCTTTATTTGCTCTTATTTTACCTTAATGTTTTGCATTTCTAACTCCAGCTACTTCATTTGGATCCTTGATGGGTGTATGACTACTCGGTCTGTTGGGTTGTTGCCATGGGAATCATTCTTGTCTGGATGATAGGGTTCCTGCAGTGCAGCCCAATGAATGTGTGTGGCCTCTGTGGTGTTGAGTGGGCTGGCTCTTGGTATGAACGGATCTCCAGGATATTGCTCCTCCTACAGTATTACACCTGATGTTTATTTTCGTAATACTGACCTAAAGATACAGAAGGGTGGGGATGTGTATGTGTGTTGGTGGGTGTGTGGGCGTGTGAACATGAGTGAATATGAGAAATTATAATCAAGTCTCTGTTATTAAATGTT
Organism: Pseudomugil tenellus; assembly: GCA_037177515.1. Taxonomy (NCBI): domain Eukaryota; kingdom Metazoa; phylum Chordata; class Actinopteri; order Atheriniformes; family Pseudomugilidae; genus Pseudomugil; species Pseudomugil tenellus. The sequence goes on from JBAMHX010030054.1 coordinate 2,668, forward strand.
TTATGTTTTTATATATCAACCACTTTGTTGTACTTTTCTGTTTGAAAGGTGCTTTATAAATTAAATTTGATCTTCTTGTAATTCACTTTAACAGTATTCTCACACTCTTTCAAATGCAGTACAGCTAACTCTATGTGGCCTGTCATGTGTTTTTTACTGCAGCTCCATGTGGGCACTCCACCATAAAGGCTCGGCTGATGAAGTGCAGATTAAAAGGCCATCCCTCTGTAAGGCTCTCCTACCCCTACTAAGGATTCATAGCACGATTTTTTGACCTGAGTTCTTGGTGCTTTTTTATGACATATGTTCTAAACGCCTTCCAGTCTGTTTGAAATCCTGACATATTACATGACTTATTCAAACACAACTATAACCCTTATGTAAGAATTATTGATGACAAACTTCAGTTCAGTTATTTTCATTTTTTTTAAAATATTTACAAATTTCTTTCAATTTGCTAAAAGTGTGTTTTTAATGTATTTTTAAATTAAAAAAGTTGTGCAATGAACACAGATTCCTGGCATACTCTTTGGTGAAAATACTTTATAGATGCAGAAGAACCGCTTCCATTTTTAAACCCAGTTTTACTGCCCCGTTCATTACGGCTCTGCCCCTTAACCAGGTCTTTCTTCAGAAAAGAGATTTTATGCCGCTGACATTGCGGAGGACCTAGAATTTCTACCATTCACACACACACACACACACACACACACACACACACACACTTTGCTTACAAGAAATCTGTTTCCCTTTAAAGGAGTATGATGGTGAGTAGAGGGGTTGGGAGTAGTGGCCTGGTCTTGGGTGAAGGGGAGAACATGAACAGTCCCAAATCCAGTGATGAGGTCATAAAAAGGCAATGGTCATAGTGCAGGTAGACTTCATGTTTTTAACATCATCAATAAGTGAGGCTCGGTGGTCCAAAAACAACCCATGAGTAGAGATGAGACATTTCACACTGAAACTCTGAAGCCTGTTTCGTTCTACTGGAGCGGACTGATTTGAATCACTGTGTCGAAGCTTCTATCAAATCTCTGTGATCACATGACCAAGGACATGGGAGATTTTTGTTCATCCCAATAAAACACCACAATCAAGATTTCTTATTTAAGTCTTTGGTACAGTTTCATTCATTAAGAAAGATCTTTATTTGCACGAGAATTACATACATAGAGAATGCAAACAAAACAGTCCCAACATGGGAACAGTTTGACCTTGTGTCTCCCACAAAAGCTGTTTTGTGAAACTGTCCCGAAGATTAAATGAATGAATAACTGGCATAATATAAAAATGTTATGATGCTTAAGTAGTTTTGATAAAAAATGGGTATTCAGTCATCTAATCACTAAAAGCATAGCCTGTAATATCAGGGTCATTCCTCCAAAACACCGATGTTAAAATATCTGTTATCTCACCTTGCAGTCCTTGCAGTTATAGGGAAGCGGGAGCATATTCCAGCTATTTAGGCAGGGTACATCTAGGATAGGTTGCCCATCCTTTGCAGGACAAACACACTCACTCTTGGGGAGAATTTAGAATAACAAGTTAACCAAACATGGATGTTGAGACAAAGTCAGAATACACAGAAAGAACTCGCGCAGAAACTCTGTGGAGGCTCAAACCATTGAGCTTGCTGTGAGGCTATAGTGCTGAACACCACACCAATACGTTGTGAGTATTTTAAAGGTGAGTTCAATCAATATAAATATATTGTTTAACATCTACTAGTACTGATAAAATTTTGGCTAACCCTTGGAGATGTATGGTATTTTCGTGTTTCTTGGTCTGGATGCATATGAATGTAAATTCTCACCCTGTCAAGTTTCTGGCTGAATGCTCATCCTGTGGATGATCTATGGAGACAATGAGCTCAGTACAAAGGCTACATACACACACACACAAATAACTACCACATGCAAAAGTTACAACTGTTGTGGCACGTGTGAATGTATGAGGATTCATCGCAGACAGAGTCCCACAGAGTCCCACAGAGTCCCACAGAGTCAAATCTGAACCCCCATTGAGAGTCCATTAAGAAAGCTTTATGCAGTTGTTGGATTCTTTCGTCATCAATACAAGAGATTGTTGAAAAGTTGTTGCAACACTAAATAAAAATCAATCTTGTGACATTGCAAAAACTTGTCATGATGCTACAATGAAAGCTGCCGCAATTAAAGCAAAGGGTTGTCCAACAAAACATTTTGAGACTTTTTTTGTACCAGGCACTCAAATAGCAAAGGCAAAATACTAGTGAAAATGAAGCATGATGTGAGATGAAATTAAGTAGACATAAAGATGGGGAAATTGCTTCTACATATTTCCTTTCTGAATGGGGTCTCAGAATATTGATGCAACAATACTTTAGAGTAATATCATTTCCAACCTTGGCAGCTTCGAACAGAACTGTACATACTGCAGTGTGAGTTGACTGTGACTTGAGTAAATTCTCTCAAACACAGAAAGATGCTTTTCTTTTAGGAATTTACCCCTTTGGTTCAGATATTCAAGTTTATGTAATTAATTCAGGAACCAAGATCAAAGCCAGGCAATGGTCAAATTTTTTCATAGCATTTTTAATTAATCATGGATATAATTTAATTGTTTAAAATATATATTCCTTTTAATTGTTAAGATTAAAGAGAAGATCATAAAAGATCAGATCAATCATCTCCATGCTTAACTGCTGTTGATTATTATTTTAAACATAAGCATACTAATTATCTGTGTAAGAAATATTTCAGATAACACATTCTTAATTCCAATGCGTCTACAGTCTGACAAATGGTCAGGGTCCCTTAGCATTACATTCTGACTCTTTGGGCAACCTCTGTCATATTTGGATGAGATGAGTAACCCGACAGATTTACAAGGAACTCCCACAAAGACTGCACCACTGATGTGAATGATATCATCTGATTCAATGGACATCATCACTAGGTTATCAGCCCACCAGTATGGGTCAGTGGGGCTTCAATGTGCCTTCCAATAGGTTGGTAGTTTGTCACCAACCATTGCCTTCGCTGATCAGCACAATAACAAAACACAAAGTGGATTTCGCACCATTTTTAGTGGAAACGTTAGTTAAGATAGATTGTAAATTCATGCAAATTGTATGACAACAAAAGTGTAACTCATAAATAATGTTATTGTGCTTGTATCCATCTGAAACATCCATTTTCTTTTTTGTTACGGAGTGAGAACCTCTCTTTTTCATCATTCACATGCCTCCAGCAGTCTGAGGTATTCCCCAGAAATTCCACCCACTGCAATGTTCTTACCTTACTAGAGAAGTGTACAGAAAGCCTCCTAACTAAATCTTGCCCTTCTTCCATCATAAAGTACATTATACAGTCATCAGCGAGACATATAGGTTTTATTTTGAGTCTTAGATTAAATGCTTCTTGCCCCAAGCTCATCTGGGAGGTCTGGGTTTTAGTTTCTTTTTTCGCTGGCCAACCTCACATTCTCAGCATTATGGCACATTTTCAGAAGAAAAGAATGGATTTAAACTGTTACTATGAGCAAAATAATAAGAAAAAGTTGCTTCTCATTCCAAACCAAACAGTATTTCTTTTGCAAATATCCTCTCAGGTGTAGCTGCTATGGACCCTGCTACATATTTGGTTGGTTCCAATCCTTTCTGCTGTCCATTGTAAATGGGCTGTGTTCCATTTCAAATTACTGTATATTTCAGTAATTTATGGCAGAGCTTTCCTTTTTTATTCTTTTTTGCAGTTTGCAATGACAGCCAATAAAGCACTTCAATGTTTTAGCCTGGTTTTTGTTCCAGATGGTAAATTGAAATTACATTTATATAATCTATTGTCTCAGGTAAATAGTTTTTGCTTTGCCATTTCTTGACAGTGGTAGCTTATGCAGGTGTACATATGTGATTAGCTTTGATGTAACCTTGACTCTGACATATAATGTGTTATAAGTGTAAATCCAGCATTTCAGCTATTCTTTCTGGTAATATGAATTTTCTAGATCAGGGTGCCCGAGTTAGATGCAATGGAGAAGGGATACATCTAAAAGTTAAAAGATGATAGCTCTTGAAGACCAGTATTGGGCACTCCTGTTCTAGATTTTGAAAATTGTAAAGCATTGTAAAGAATGTTTATATACTTGGTTTTTGAACGAGCTGCCTGAAACAAATAGTCTGAAGGTCTTTTACAAGTGAAAAAAACTTGGTTATTAAACCAAACATGATTGGAAAGATTTTCATGTGGAGAACATGTCTTAGTATGAACATGCACAACTAATTCTCTTAAAAACTGACCATTTAACCTTAACTTTAGTGGATATTTGAAGGTTCTTAATATAAAAAAAAGAACAAAAATAAATGTGGGACTGTAATGCAGGCAATTGTCGTTTAATATAAACTCAAGAAAACAGGACTAGACAGGAATGCAACAATAAGATTATTAAGATCTGAATCCACAGTTGTGTTCAGTGTGCATACAAATGCCAGGTATGTTGTCAGTTCTATATTTACTATTTCCAATTAGATGACAAACACCTCTATTATAAATGAACTACAACTCCCTATAGCAGCACTATGTATTTAAAAACAAATAAATGCCATTATTGCATGGTCTACCATTTCCAGACCAGGGTCCTGATTTATAAAACTTTCTGCAAATTGTCTTTTGATTTTGGTCAGTTCTCCCACAGTGTTGGGAAACTTCACGTATCAACCTGTCATTTTAATGATACCGTCCAAAACAGCCAGTAACTGGCGAGTCGGGCGCTCTAACACTGGACCCATTTCCTACATAACTGTAAGAACGAATCGGTTTATCAGTCAGTCATCATCATTGGCCAGGAAATCCTCATGATCCCTGAAAACTCTTCTCATCTTCATCCTACCATAGTCTTCAAGAAATGTGTGGCGTCCGAGGGTGTACTCCGCCTCTCACCCATTGTCAGCTGGAATTGGCTCCAGACCCCCCCGCGACCCCGTTCGGGAATAAGCGGTAGAAAATGGATGGATGGACATTATGCTCGTGGCGATATTTTTATACCTACACAGTAGGTAAGATGATCTTTTTAGTAAAGAGCGTACTGTGCTCAGATGTTTAAATACGTATTTATGGAACAAAATAAATCAGGTTTAGGTAATAATCCATTTTTCCGTGTTTTTGATTACAATAATACAAAGTATAGTGTGAAAGATAACAAACGTGTTGAATGGGACTTAAATGTATCATCTTATCAGCTGTGCACCTGGGTTTCCCTCCATAGTGTTACAACGCCATGTCCAAAGTTGGTCGCAGCTATAAACATGCTTCTAGGTCTAGTTTTTTCTTATAAATCGCAAAGTTTACTTTTCAAATTTTCTAACTATTCAGTTTCATGTCAATCTGTCAGGTTACTCAACTTGTGGGTACCTAATTATTTAGCATGTGATCTTCATGGACTCTGACCATTTATCTGACTGTGGACACATTGGGAGTTTGGACGTGTTAAAGGGTCAATTTATAAAATGTTCAAAAACATTGCACTAGACATGAGATGCAATCCAAAAGATTCCTTCATGATTTAGTCACAATCCAAAATAACTTCTCCACAGTGGCCTTCAAGCTGCTCAGTATCTTTCTCAAATTGCCTGAATATGAGTGAACATGTGTGTTGGTGAATTGGTGTCGTTCATGGCTATTTTCCCATCTCACCATTTCTGTGTGCTTTTCTATAAACACATAATTTAGCAATTGCTCTTCTATTCCATTCACTGGTTAAAGAAAGCTCAGAGGTTGCAATGTAAGTGATGACTTTTTGTTTGCATGCATGTCAGCTAATCCTTTTTGTGTCTATGCATGTGTGTTGTCTGTGATCATAGTGGCCATGGGAGAACAGTTTGCACAGCAGGTGAGTTGGGAAAATCATCATTTTGTTGCAGTTCTGAATGCATGATGCCCTTTTCTATTGATCTTTAGCTCAAGGCAAAGCAAGTTGCTAATGGCAACAGACAAACAAACAACTAGAATGGTTGAGATAAAAACCTTTCTATCAAGCTGTTTAATGCATGTTTCTGCAGCCAAATCATGATACATGTTTAGCCAAGTATTTACTCCCTATTTAAAATATTTTTTATTTTAATATGAAATTACACTGAAGATGTTCATCTCCACTCTGATAATGTGCACACTTTCGACATTTTTTTTCATGTGCACAAAAAATTTCATCCACCCACAGGTCAAGTATGCCACAAGTATGCCATGCACAACACATACGTGACCCATATGTGACCGAGTCTTGTTTGTTCCCTGCTGATATCAGTGTAGAAGCAAACTCAAAGTCTGATTCTGTTCATTAACATCTTGTATGTAGAAAGACATATAAAAAAAACTTGAATGAAAAAAAAGACGTGTAGATTTTACATTCAACTATCATAAAGTGTCAATAGTAATTTTCATTAGCACAATGTAATGCAGCCATCTGTTGTATTTATTTTTTCTTTACTTTCACTTCAGCGAGAAACATCATTTTCTCTTATTTCTAATTTTATTCTTTGTATAGATGAAGAACAACTGAAATTAAACCTTCATGCATCTATGCATTTGTCCAGCTAAATTATATTACATGTTTATATGAAACCACAGTCATTTTCTGTTTATTTGAAATACTTTATACTCATTATAATATAGTTTTACAATCTGGCCTCTCTTGTCAATCACACTGCAGGTGATGATTGGGCTGAGATATGGAGAGTTTAGAGTTGATAACTTTCTTAAAAACAAAAAAAAAATCCTTAACACATTTCACTGCAAGTTAGGGCTCAAAGTCATTAAAAATACAGCTGATATGATGCTGTGTGTGCGATTTTCAGCAATTTTAAGGGTAGTAGTATCTGCCAACACCTGTACAAATTCCATGATGCAAATTTTCCCTAGCAGAAAATTGCCCCAAGCATTTCATTGCCAGTTTAGCTGTTTTCCTCATTTTGAGTAGTGGTCCAGCTACAATGCTGAGATGGCTGTTGTAAATCTCAGACACAGAAAGCTAAAATGTGTTGAGTGCTCCTGTAACAGCAGCCAGAGAGATATTCAGCTGTTTGTGCCATAGTTTCTCCTCCGTGTCGCTGGAGCACCTAAGCTAACTCTTGCTTTGCATACTGAACAGTGAACCAGTTTCCTCTCTGCAGACTGCATCAGCCTGTAACCATTCAGTTCCATTCAGTAGTCATTTCTGGGGGAATCTTTACAGCTAGGCACACCACTGCAACATCCCCTATACCCTAATTTATCAGCGTTGTTTTAGATCTTTTGAGACACCCAGAGACAATTAGAAGTAGCATTTAATACTGTGAGCTTGTCCTTACTGTTTTGTTTCATCAAAGTTGCTTAGATTGTCTATTAGTGTTAAATTAACAAGCAGCCTACTGTTCCGTCACTCATTCATTTGAATGGTTGGGTTATTTCCTTCTAACTCTGCAGTCTGAAATCCATGACAATATAATTTGGGATCAGAAAACAATCTCCATTACTCACAACACAAAATTTCTTAACCCTTTGTAAGATAAAGATGCTGCAAAAGGAGCATCACTGTATTTTCTGTAATTTTCTTGCTAGCTTCCTGCGCTTGCTAATCAAAACTTCTACAGATGTGGTTTGATGGAACTGCGGAGCATCCAGCAGCATTTCTAAAGCAGGAAACCACTAATTGACCATTATAAAAGAGAGCTACACTGCATTTACGGTTAAATGTAATCAGTAAAAAAGAAAAACAGAGTTAAAAAAACACAAAAAGGAAAAAGCTGAAGTAGGTGAAATAGGTGAAGCGTGAACCAGTTAACTTAATCAGTCAGCAAGATTAAATTTCATCCATCTTATAAAATAATTACTGATACAAAGTTTAACAATTATTAACATATATCCTACAACATGACAAACGTGTCTTTCATTTTACAGGAAAAGGTGAACACTAGTTAATGAATTTGAAATATATGTTATTAAAAAGGATTTCTAGTTTGTCCTTTTAATATAAATAACCATTTTACTCTGAGATACTTTATCTTTAAAACTTACCAGTAGATGAGAAATGTACTGTAAGAACCAAACTATTTAGTTGTTATTTATGTTGTCCAGGATGGATCAAAGCAAAGTTCATTTGAAACTGTACTGCTAGATTTTATAGTGTCAGTTCTAAAATTTTCAGATCAGAGCTGCTAATGGAAAAAGTTAGCCTAAAACCTTGTGGTGGTTCACAACTTGGCCACCATTGGGCAGATTTTTTTTTTTTTTTTGGGGGGGGGGGGTGTAGCTATATTCCATTATGTGCAACCTTACAAAGACCTTTATGCTTTAAAATGTTGTGATGTAGTCATACAGCCTTCACTATTTGGCCTGTGTCAAAATTGTTGGGATGCTCATGTTATTCTATTTTGCTTTCAACACATCAACAAGCAATGGCTGTTCAGATGCCACGGCCTCAAAAATATGTTCCAAAATAAGGCTTTTAGTTCTGTTGCTATTGAGTATCTTGTTAATGAATGTTGCTTTTAGATCAAAGAACCACCCAAGCAAATATCCTAATACAGATTAAATGAATCAATGCGTAAGTTGTTAAGCAAAAAATTACACTCCTTACAGTCTTTTTCATCCCAAATGGTTATGTTAAGATATTAGGTCATTGACATTAAATATTGACAGGCAGTGAGAATTTTCCGAATAATTGGTAAATGATTTATTGGGAAAATACAAAAATTACAACAGATACAACATGAAATGACGACAGTTCAGGTGTGTCTCTAATTTTATGTCGTTTAACCTATGTCGTTTAACCTAACAGGTCCTTATTCGCCTCTCGTGTCCAGTGTTGTCTCCTCCTTGTTCCAGTAGCCCATTTACCATAACAGCACCCTGGTCCTTCGGTATGTGACGCAGACCTTGTTTGTCCGGGCGACGTCTGAGCCGGCATGTCAGCCTCGTTAAATCCACTCATCATGAGGTATTATTGGGCAGTAGCGCTAAGGGTCTTGCCCAGGGACCCAACTGGATGATATT
>JBAMHX010030055.1:0-11664 GCA_037177515.1 Pseudomugil tenellus
TGCATAACTGTGATAATTGATGTTTAAGTTCTGTAATAGTTGACCCAAAGGGAGCATATACAAGTTAAACAGAAGAGATCCAAGGACTGAGCCCTGAGGTACTCCACAGTCATGGCCACTCGCTCCGATTATTAGCTGCAGATCGTGACAAAATAACTCCACCCTACCAAACTGAGGATGAGGATGAGTAGGGGCTGGTGAGCTCTCTTCACTTTCTATAGGAAGTGGCAGTATCGCTGTCCCCTGTGATACAGTGTTTGTCCAAGAGTTTTTCTGCTTTACTAGAAATAGTGTTTCTTGCTACTGCGGTTTGTTGTGCTTTTCCCTTCAGGCAACAAACTCTTTCACAGCAACTACTCTACTACTACTCACAGCTCTTTCATGTGATGGCAACTCCAATGCGTTGTAAAGTTGCTGGTGGTAATTCTGGTACCATTCGTGCTGCCGCTGGAAACATCAGCTCTGCATATCCGGCATGTTGCTGCTTTGCTAGAAAGAGTTTCTGATGATGCCGTTCACCTCCTTTTAGCAGGAATTTAGAGTATTTCCATTAGTGGCATCGATATCGGCTAAAATAAACCACCACAATGCTTTGGGAAGACCAAGTAAAAGTTATTGTTACAACATTTATCGAAAGTATTCTGAGGCTGATTGTTTTACAGGCTGTCTGGACTGTTTTCTGCCTAGACTTGAAACTCGAATGCCCCAGATGTTTCTCATGTTCTTGCTATTTTTAGAGCTAAACGTGGGCATATTAATCTTGTTGCTTAGGAAAAAAGCAAGAGAAAAATGTCTGTGCTGTTTTTGTTTTCCTTTTGTTTTCTTTTACCAAATAGTAGAGAGAATAGTTAATAAAATAACAATACTGGAAATGTAAAAGCTTGAAACAGTAATGGGGGTAGTTTTTATATTATTTACCCAAAGCAAGCGATCAACATTACCCAGAGAGGTTTATTCCTTTAAGTTTTGAGTAAAACATAATTTTAATTGCTAATAGGTGTGCCCACAATCTAGAGCAGGAAGTTACCTCTGGACACCAGACCTTTTTTTTTTTTTTGCTATTTTTGATCTTAACTTTTAACTTCTTTCCAGCCTGCTGTATTATTTGGTAGAAATGATAGCCCAGCTTTGAACAAACATTAGAATTAATCTTCCAGTCTGAATTCCTATTTCATTTTGTCTTGGTGTTATTTTTTTTGTGCTTTTCTGTTTGTTCTAACTCCTTTTTTCTATTTAGTTTTAATTTGTTTTATCACATACTCATTTACTTTTGTTTGTTGCTTTTATCTGATTTTGTTGTTTTTCAGTTTATTTTATTTTGTTCATACTTTTAACACCGTTTCCTTCTGAGGATCTTTCATTCTGTTAGCTTTATCTGCTGGGTCTGCGAGGTTGTTGCAGTGGTGACTGCCCAGGGATTTAATTTATAACTGCTGCATTAACAAAAAGCGGGGCCTGACACTGGAGTATGTCACTTTTCTTGCAAAAGTTGTGATCTTAGATTAGTGAGAATTTTTTGGGACGAGGAAAGTCAACGATGTAGGTGGTGAGATGGTAATGTCACTACACACCAAAAATAAACAAGGCCTATGCCGTTGGAAGTGACGGCTAGGGGTATGTCCCCGAACGCCCCCAATCATCCAATAGACACAATACAATAATATAAAGACACACATGTTCTGTCACGAAGCTCTACCTGGTGTGGAAACTTTGAACCTGCATGGTATGACATCAGGGCAAGGTCATGACCTTTTATTTGCACTTGATTTGAGGACAATGAGACAAATAGTTCCAGAGATATAGCCAAAAATCCGATTTTTCATGCATAAAGCGCCACCTAGTGAGGAAACCATAAATCCAAAAATTGTGAAATCCGAGCCATTGTGAAAATTGTTGGAGTTATTGCATTCACACAAAGGATATCTGGTGGCGGCAGTGGTCGTGATGAAACCTTATTATCGCCGACACTCTGCATTCAGGGATATATTTATGGTTTGTCATAAATATTTAAACCAGGAACGTTATCTTCATTTTGCTTTGCAGTGCGCTATATAGTTTCCATAAACATGTTTCAATATGAAGATATATGAAACAATGTAAATGTTTAACTCTGCAGGACAGAGAAAAGGGCTGAACTTTGTGGTAACAATCATTAAGTTATCATCATATATGGAGCCTATTCTGCTGATTCCTCAGTGTGGGAAGAAATAAAGTCTGATTGCTGCCGACATAAATACCGCAACGACTTTTGTGCACAATGCGGGTGATGGATGTCCTGGTCTTGCTTGAAAATAATGTCAGAAATGTCAGACAAATGGTAAAACAAGTTGACAGGTATACTGAGTATCAAAATCCAATTGTAAATTGTTCCAGAGATATTGGCAAAAATCAGATTTTTCTTGCATAAAGCGCCACCTATTGAGGATAAATCCCAAATTGATGAAATTTGATACAGGTTGTCCCCTTGGGGAGCTAAGCAGGTATACTAAGTATCAAATTCTAATAGTAAAAAAAGCTCACGTTACTGCGGTCACACGAACGATATCCACCGGCAGCAGACACGGTGGCGTTCGGGGATATAATATGATACGATTGAAAATCTCATTTGGCAACAGAATATACAAACCTGACGAGTTGATATTACTCAGCTTTTGCTGTTAATGTCACCAGTTGGGCTTCAAACAAGCAAAAATGTTTCCTTATTTAGAAAGATCGCCTGTTATAATCAGATTTCCAAACCATCATCTCAGTTGTCACCTCATAGTTGTCTGCCTGTAAATAATTTTTATTAGTTAAGGAACAGCAAACAAAGGTGAAAATTATTTTAGGCCACAGTTCAGTACAAGTTTACTCAACATTCCTCAGCAGAGTTGAAAAGTGAGATAAGAGCTTGTGAGGGTATGTAATATCATATGTGAGAACTAAAAGCAAAAACAAGGATTCCTGCTGGAAATAGATAAAAGATAGTAAATTTGCAGGAACTCAGCCAGCAGTGTTTTCCTACAATAGAAATCATTGTGTTTTATTTGGAACAGTGTCTTGGTGTACCAACCAGAAGGAAATTGTTTTTGGCTCTAGCTTCAAACCAGTACTTGTGGAACAAACTTCAAACTCCTACTCATGTGTGAGCCAGGAGCTGTTATAAACAAACCAGACTAGAGATGAGCAATATTATCACCACAATATCAATGAAGACCGATATTGGCTTTAAAATGAAGTACCGAACATCGTCCATTCCACCAATAGAATAATCTGATTAGAACAAAAAACATGCTTTTTTGGGATTAAATCACGGGAACGTTGTGATGTCACGCAGCAGGCTTGTTACCTGCAACTGTCTGCTACTGTACAAATCCAAATGCTGTGTTGAATTATTTTGCAGTGTTGAGTTGCATAGCTGTCACAAAAGAAAAAAAAAAACAGACAAGAAGAAAAGGAACAGATGAAAAAACAGCCCAGATAATAAGCAGGATTACTCATTCCTGTTTTTTCTTAAACTTGTTCAGTGGTTTTCTATAGTTTTGTGGCAGTTAATACGAAAAAACAGTGACAAAATGCAGAAGTGACATAACTGACATAACAACATGGGGACATAAAACACAGGGCGGCGATATATGATGCTGTTTGAAACAGTTAAAAATCCACATTAGTTAGAAAGAAGAAAGAAATTGCTTCATCTGTAGACCTGGTGTTCCTTCAGCTGGTAACCCGACCTCTCCACCCTACATCACATGTTGCTGGCAATACTCATAATTACTCTCACCATCTTTAGTAATAGTCAGGCTTCTCTTCCTATCATATTGAAATAGTTTAGTTGCAACATTGTTTGTGGTAAATGTGCTTTGCAAATGAACTTGTACTTGAACAATTACTTACTTACCTTACCCCACACCTCACAGCATAACTGTAAAAATCAACAGGATGTGCGTTACTGTGAAATTATAAACCAGTTCATAAAAGACTATAACCGAGCTAAGACTCTTTAGTCCTCTCCACCATGCATGAACAGGCAGGAATCAATGAAACGAGAAATTCCTTATCAGCAGGAAGGAACGCCTCCAGGCTAACAAAGTTCAGGATGGCCTCCACCTGTTGGAGGTGTAAAAGGGGTCAGCTCCACAACTCTGTGCCAAGGATTCCTGCTGAGACTAAAGCTCTTCATTATTTGTTGAATATGTGTGAAGATAAAGGTTCATTTCTTAATTATTGACTCCCTGATTGTGAATAAGAGTTTTCCTCAATTTTTTATTTCAATTTTTTTTGCTTTAAACCACATCACTCATCTTCAGGTCAGGACGTGTCCTAGAGAGTTTTTTTTGCAAAAGGAGGAAAACTAGGTGAACAGACACATTTATTTTTTTTTCTTTCTACGAAAGCCCTGTGTGCAATTTCACCTCAGCTTGGGAGTTTATTGCCCACCATCACCGATTGGTTTGTTTATCTTTTTTAGTTTTTACTTGATTTTTGTTTTATAACTTAAAATCCATTAAATGTAGCAAGTGAAGTAGCTTTGGACACAATATTTTTTTCATAGTATGGGTGGAAATGGGCTGCTTAGTGGAGATCCTGTGTTCCTTTAGTGCTCTTTTAGTTTTTTATTTCCACCTTCACGCTGAAGATATTTGTAGACTTTAGGGAATAAAGGAAGATGGTTGAGAACCCACAGCAGTTTTTATTTTAGTGAAACACAGCAAAGCTGTATGGAAGGATAAGAAACCCGATCTTTGCTGGCTTTGACTTTTAAATGGTTGTTTTAGCCTCATAGTAATGAGTGTTGATTTATGTGGTATTAAATGTGTTTGTTTTTTTTGTTTTGTTATGTTTTTTTGTTTTTTTGTGGGAATGTAGCTTAAACAGCCAAGGGGCCCAAATCAGAACTATGCAATGGTGACATTACTGACTGCATCCGGCAAAAGGTTAAATGAGCACGTAAAACTTCGGGAACACACAATGGAAACGAACTTTAATGGCCCCATTTGTGGGACATGTTTTTTGTTTTTTTTGTATGCACACAATCTACTGCACATTCGGGTCACTTAAGGGTTATAATTACTCTGGTAATATGAACAGCATGACAATACGATCTGATCTGACTAAAGTCAGGATTGAGCACTAACTCTTGCAGCTGTGACGCACCTCAATATGCATATGTGCTATGATAAAGAAAAAAGTCTTAAAATATATTCAGATAAGCTGCTGAGCACAACACTAATAATCGGAGGGCATCTAGTCTTTGCTAGTGCAACCAATGCAAAAAGTTAGTCTGGAGTCTGGATGGATCCATGGATGGATCTAAAATAACTGGTTACTGACTAAACATTGTTGTTTTGTAATTAATTGTAAATAGCTTTCTGGGCATAATCATTTTCCTCAGAGGAAAAATGAAGTATCTTTATTGGAAGACAAGTAGTAGCCAAGATGGGGAAAACATTCCAAAACATACCAGCTTTGTATTTTGCAGGCCTTTTCATGAGCTGATGCAGGCTGCAGAGCATACAATGAAGGGTAAGGCAATAACTTTAAAGGGAAGTGAGCTGGAGGGGGAAAAATTCCTCCATAGACATCCGGTCTCCTAGAAGAAACGCAGTCGCCTTTGAAACACATATATTTTTGTTTACTTGGATCTCTTCACATGTGTGACAAAGTGGATGAGTACCACCAGTTGTCACTGTCGCTTATTGCATAAGCTAATTAGTGATGCCATTGGAGTGGTCCATGTATGGAGGGAATAAAGTGGTAAGGTGTTAGAGAAATTCCTTATTTTGTTTAGAATATTTAGTGGGCATGACAAATTTTGATGGGGAAGCTGTAGTAGTCTGGGTTTTTAAGTAATGCTTATCTGGTAAACGGTAGATGCTGAGTGTGGCCCTGTTGAGATCTGGGTGGGAGACACTATTTAAGAATGGTCTTTTGGATATGCTCGTGGCCATATTTATGTAGCGGTGTATGTTAGATCAACTAAGGTATAGTTGATTTACTTCTGTCTAGTTGGTAAAAGGTCATTTTTAAGTTACGTTATTTGTTTTCTTTGTGATTTCCATTTGTTTCTTTTTCTAACATGCATCAGTGTAAAATAAGAAGTTGTCATGTTGGAGGACCTCTGCGTACTGCCTTCCTTTAGCCACTCTGGCCTACCACAACCTACCACAACATGTTGTTTGAAATTGTCATAAAGTACCTAAATTAGCCACTGACTGACTGAGAAGCACAAACAGTCACTTTCAGGAAAAACTTTACCAGCGTTTTAAGTTTGGTTTTCCCATTTCCACCCTGTTGTTGCAGACTTAAGCTTTTGTGCTTGAACCATGTCAGAACATAAAGGAAAAGATTCTAATCCTAACATGAAGCATAAACTACAAGTGTTCTAGTAAGCTTTCAGTTTGTCCTCCCTCATTTCACCACATCACCGTCATCCTGCACCAATTGCACTGGCTCTCTGGAATTCCCTCCCCCCAGACATCTGTAATATTAACTTTTTAGGTTTAAATCACATCTCAAAACTCACCTGTTTAAAAAAGCTTACTCTCTCTGATCACTCTGTCTCACGGTTTTATGTTGTATTTTTTTAGTTTTATTATTTTATTTCTTGATTGTAAAGTTACCTTGAGTGACTGAAAGGCACTTTTAAATAAAATGTATTATTATTATTTAACCCTTGGTGAATAAATCAAAAGGTAATCCCTTGTTGGACACAGTATAAATTCACTGTCCTTTTGGGGGACTATAAAGTATAAAATAAACATTAAAGATTAATATTTTTACCACTTTTTGCTGACATTGGCCAGCCATTTCACTGTTAGCAAAAACAGTCCAATAGGTAACTATTTAAACCCATTTTGAACCTTTTCAAAGCCCATTTGATCATCTGATGTTATTATTTCTTTGAAAGTTAATTAAGACTGCTTAACGTTCCCAAAAAAACACAAATTACATCTGAGTAAAATGTGTTTTTTTCTTAATGGTGACGTCACTTAATTAAATCGGCCCAAAAAGGGTTAAAATAATTTAAATTATTACATATTAGACATTTGTGAGGCGGACTACAGTTTAATGAAATATTTTAAGAGTGACAAAGGAAAAAATATGTAATGGTTTTTATGACATTTATTGGGGAGAAGACTTTTTTTTTTTGTCCCTTATGACCCAAAAGGAAGTTAAAGTTTGTCAATCCACAAAAGTTAATCAGGATATGATCAATATTAGATGGTTGAAGTCTGAAGAAATGAGGATTGTTGGAAAGATTTGGAAACTAGTTATTCTTTAAACTAAATAAGTCCTCAGTGATTATATCAATTATATAGATTAACAATTCCATGATTGATTAGTAAACATTTTATTCAGCTATTACTTTTCATTTTGAAATCAAAAGCTTGTTATATTCTAGGAACTCAATATCAAATTAAGATCATTTCAACATCAAATTAAAGATGAGTAACAAATAGTTATAGAAATACAGGTATCCAATATACGTTCACATAGCATATAAAAGTCCTAAATAAAGTACATTTCAAAGCTTTTAAAAGCAGAACCACATGCTGTTTTTTTCCCACTTGAAAAAATGCAGTGCAATCATATTGGGTTGAAAAAAGCCTGGGAACTCAGGCTAGAACATGTAAGAGGACAAATATGTTGGCAGCAGACCAAGCACTTGTTTTTAGAAGAAACTGTACCAATATAAACATTTATGAGTGCTTAAATGGACAGACAGTGTAATCTGTGTCTATGTTGTGCAGCGATATAGACATGTTTACTTGCTAACTTTGTGTACTGGCAGACACTATTATTTCTTAACTTGGCAGTCCATACTCAGAACTGCTGCTTTATATTGTCTATGACAGATTTTCTGGCATTTATATCCCATCAAGGTGGTTTACAATCCAGCCACATAATGTAGTTTTTAATCAGAGACTGGTAAGATTGCAATCACTACCATGTTGCTAAAAGACCTTAAAATTATGAAAGCGTTGATTCCTGTCAAACTTCAATGTGTGTCTGAACAGAAGAAAGTAGTTTTATGTCTGCAAAGTAGTGTTAGCAATAATTATGTTATGTTGTTAGGGTTATTTTTGTCTGTTTCTTTGTTTTGTTTTTGTTTTTTGGCTTATACCTCCTGCTAAGTTAGATATAGCCTGTGAAACTTTCAGCACGGAAGGATATCAGCCACGTTTGATATATATCAGGATGCTGGTTGTTATTTAGCTATTCAGACCACACACACAGGATGCACAGATCCAATCCTTATAAATGAAAGTGCAGTGTAATAACCCCATAAGTGTGAACATCTTTCAGTGGGTAGATATGCTAGCTTGATGGCTTGATAATTAATGTTGGTTAAAGTTAAAGCTACAGCTTTGAAATGTATACGTATATCACTCATGGTCTTATTCTCTGCACTTTAGGTTCAGACTCAGGTCAATCGCTCCCTGGCTGTCGCCCAAGCCCTTGCAGATGACGTTGACTGTCATGTGTTTCCCTTCAAAGACTTTGGAAAAGGACGAATCAAGAAGTGTCGGATCAGCCCTGATGCGTTCATTCAGATCAGCCTCCAGCTGGCTTACTTCCGGGTAAGAGTTTCCCAAAATACTGATGGTTTGTTTTGTATTTTAGGAGCCCACCATAACACATTTGATCCACACAGTTTTTGAGACATTTTGCATCACTTTTAAACTTTTCTTATAATCCCTGTGGAACAACTTGTCCTCTGTCCCTCAATGGACACCAGAAAGCAGATGTTTTACCATATCTCATGGTAATAAATGACAATATCCTTAAAGTTGTTACTGAGGGCTGAAGCAGATCAGTGATGCCTGTACATTAGCTGTCTGATTTAGAATCGCAGGCACATACTGGCGTGCGTAGACTACTTAGAATACTTCGTAACCTACGTAGTTTGTATACTTAGAAGTACGCAGAGCCTGAATTGAGACACAGTCGAAGAAACTGCAACTATGGCGATATTCCAGCAAGATTCCCAAGTAGCGTTTTTGAACTGGAAGTAAAGACTTTACTTAATTCTTAGTGGAATTAAAGGCAAGAATGTTTGTTACGTGTCTTACAGAATATTGAATAGTAGAATAGTATTTTGTTTATTTATGGAGTATTTCTAATATACAGTTACAAAGACCAGAAATGAACAGATGTGCCTTTTTTCTTTTGACCCAAGTTTACATCTGTGTGTATTAGTTTATACTTGAACACAAATTAAATTCTAATGTCAATACTTATTTTTTAGATATTTTATTTCTATGCATATTGGTAGTTGCAATCTATTGAGTTAAAATAAATATGAAATGTTTAGAATACTGTATCTAATTTTATTTGTGTTTTTTTAATATTCATTTGTTTATGATAAACACATTTGACCTTCTAAATATTATATGTAATAGCACATTGTAACTAATTACTTTTACTGTTTTACTCTGCTTTTTTTATTTTAATCTTACAATTTACTAACTCAATGACTTCTTGGGAAAAGTAATTTGCAACTATAACTAATTACTTTTTAAAAGTAAGATGGCCAACACTGGAGAGGAAGAGGGGATACTTCAATATGAAACCTCCAAGGAAACTAAAGAGGAATATGCGGTTTGGCAATAATAGAAACATGACGGCTAAGAAAAGGGATCTTGAACTTGAGTCTGTTTAGCAGATTTGATTTATCAGGTTTCCCTTCTTCTTTCGGTTACAGTCCAGAACAAAACCCTTTGCACAACTTTGTCTTTATCTTGTTTGTCGGATGTACAAGTTATTTCTTCCTAAGCAGTCTGGCAGCTGACAGATAAACATCGGTTGGGCATTTGTCAGTAAATTTACACATTTGTTAAGGAACAGTCCATGAAACTCATTCCTTGATGAGCGCATTAGCAATGCTTCTGATTTGCAATACTGTTATTAGCATTGCTATTTAATCAGTTGGTGTTTTAGATGACTTTTGTTTTAGTTTAATTTACCCAGTCTCTACTCAGGGAAATGCCCAGCTAATGCTTGTATTCATGTGACATCACATCCACCTTTTCTGTTTGCATGTAAAATGAAATGGTGATCCAGCTTATTCTTAACCAGAACTTATTCAATATGACATTTTCTTGGCCAGTGAAACTGATTTTTGGCATTTGGGTGCTTTGTCACAGCAGTGAACATAATCCACCAAAATAATTTTATAGGATAATTTTAGGATGACTCATTTGATATAGCAGACAAATAAACATTAACCATTCAAGGCCCATTTATGTTGGAAGCAAAAGTCTGTTACACAGACAGACAGTTTTCATCTGTCTTTCAGTAGTAGTTTTCAGTAACTTGATGCAAAATCATGGGGAAGTATTGAGTTGTATAGCTGAAAAACAACTAGCGAATTAAACACCATCATCATTATGTTGTGTGTGGTAACTCCCGGGAGTTAACTAAGTAACAGAGGTAGGCTGGCTGAAACTAAAACACACTTTTAGCCAGCTAAAGTACACAATTCTGCAACACTCCTCTTGGATACTTGTTTAACAGAATATTAAAAAATGTGCCCCCCTGCAGAATTTTATGATTAAATAATATCTAACGGATGACTTATAAACCTTACTTCACCCCCTAAAATGTCTCCTTTGCCAGGATCGTAGCAGTTTCTGCCTGACGTACGAAGCATCGATGACACGTCTCTTCAGGGAGGGAAGAACAGAG
The DNA here is from genome assembly GCA_037177515.1 of Pseudomugil tenellus. Lineage (NCBI taxonomy): Eukaryota > Metazoa > Chordata > Actinopteri > Atheriniformes > Pseudomugilidae > Pseudomugil > Pseudomugil tenellus. Next base: position 10,672 of record JBAMHX010030055.1, read on the forward strand.
ACTGTGAGGTCCTGCTCCAACGAGAGCTGCGCCTTCATCAAAGCTCTGATAGGCGGAGAGGTAATTCATGCTTCTGTCGCATATCTCACTTGTTAGTTAAAAAAAAGATCCTCTGTTTTCTGCATTTTCTACTCTTTATTTAGGTTCTTTAACTTCTTTTTAAATATCGTTTCAATGCTTCTGATATTCAGCTGTAATGATTTTCATGTTTTTATTTGAAGCACTTTGAATTGTCTTGTACAGTAAATGTGCAATATAAATCAACTTTAAGAGGTTTATTATATAGGACACTGCTCATGGTACAATAAATACAGTGATTTGTAAATCTCACAGTAGAACATAAACAACATAACATGTTGAAACAGACTTTTATTTATTGGAAAATATGAGCTGATTGTGAATCTGATTGCAGCAACACATCTATAAAAAAGTAGTTCCAGGATTATGTTTCAATTCAGCTTTATTTGTATCCACCTTATTTCTAGCCCCCATGAGGCCTTGCGTGAATTATGGGCGTGACTTCCGGTGCGGGCCGGAACCGGTGTTTGTTTACGTGTTAACAGTACGAGCTAATAGAGTTTCTTTGATTGTTGGGAATTTAAACATGTGGGAACACCACCTGTCAGAGCTCAAACAGGATAATACAATCATACCACTACCTACTGGGGACGAAAGATGGGAGAATAACATGAAGAATTATCCGCTGATTACATATAGTAGCATATTTAAGACCCAACATACCCAGGTGCTGTGTTCTGCCCCCCACCAGTACTGGTGTGCTGCAAAAGATAGTTTGCACCTCAGAATAGTCATTACCTGTATATATATACCAGGGGTCTCCAAGTTCGGTCCTCGAGATTTACCATCCTGCAACTTTTAGATGCAACCCATATCCAACACACCTGAATCAAATTAGTGGCTCGTTACCAGGCCTCCGCAGAGCTGGATGTCATGCAGAAGAGGGAATTAAGCCATTTGATTCAGGTGTGTTGG
>JBAMHX010030056.1:0-11663 GCA_037177515.1 Pseudomugil tenellus
GAAGAGGCAGAGAAGGTTTGTGGGGCTCCAAGTGGAGTGCGACGGGGGAAACCAATCTAAAGCGGCATATATATATATATATATATATATATATATATATATATATATATATATATGAAATAAAAAATAAAATAAAGCCACAAGTACATTTTATAATATTACTACTATTAATAGTAAACTAAGCACTACCTACCTATAAGTAGAATTCACATGAGACTAGAGTCTAATAATAACAATGAATGTCTGGACTCTAGAGACAATGAGTATTGAGCACCAGTTTATATGAAGACCTGGTTATACCCAAACTGACAGAAATACTAATGCTAGCCAGCTGTCTGACAACGGCAGATGTTAACTTACTGCCCCTCCTCCTGCAAGTGCATCTTCGACCGCTCTGACCTGCGGCTCTGTAATGCTATTTAAATACAGTCTATGCTCTAACGTTAGCATTGCTAACTAGTGCTAATGGCTTACCTTTACGCGTTTCCCGATGTCTGAGAAAAAGTTCTTGAATGCCAGTAATTCCTTGGGTTTAGGTTTGTAGAAGATGCAACGCATTCGCGCCAGGAGTTGTTTGTAGCAGCAGCAAACTCAAAGCTCTTAAAAATAAAGCGGTCCTGTTTGTTGACTGTGTGGGATCCTCACCGTTGTGCAGCGGAAGTATTTGTACTTCGTTACTTGCCAATCTGCACATTGACTACCAGAAATAATGTCGTTGCTCTTTCGTCTAAAATGAAATCATAGATAATACATGGGTGTGGATTTATCAGGAGGAACCATTGACAGTATATGGAACAAATTTCATTACTTTCGCCCTGACACATACCACGTGACTACAAGCTGTAACTATGGGAACCACAATGGCACTTGAAGGTGTTGCAAATACAATGCAATTTCGTGGGAAAATGTTTTATTTAGCTACTTATATATTATTATATTATTTAAGTTTGTCGATTAAACAATAATCAATACACTTAAAAAATAATTCTCTATATGTTTTTTTACGTTTTTTATTATTGTATAATTTCCACCATTCTAAATTGTAGGGAGGAGCCTAAAGACGTCACACAACTTCAAAGGCTTTGTGACATCATCAAATGTCGTACAGCCTGGAATTCCAGATACATAGCAGATAGATAGCAGACACAATCTTGTTAACAACTTCTACATATTTATCTCTTAAAAACTTTGTTTAAATATATTCACGGTTTGCCAACTACAGGTAAGTTCAACTTTGTCATACAATCTGTTCAGATTTTATTCTCTTTTGTCAAATTTTTAGCAAAGAAAAGATGGCATCTACTTTTGACTGGGAAACAGTGACAAAACTTGACCCATCAACTCTGCATGAATTGGAAGAGGTCAAAAAAGAAGAGATCCTCCAAATGTTTACATCGACTAATGAGCTAGAGTTGAGCGATAAACCAAAAGACAACATTATTCATGTACTTAAAATATCTCTTGTTCTGTTAAAAACGAAAAACCTGGAATTTGACTGTGCCCTCAACTTAATTGATGAAATGAATGAAAATCATAGCAAAGCTAAAGAAGCTTTGCATAAAAAACTGGAGGAAATGGAAATTGAGACAATGAACACAACAAAAGAATCGCGTTATCTTCGATCTGAGCTTCATGATTTTGAAAACCAGCTTGAACAAAAAACACAGGAACTGGCGGAGTCCATAATAGCCACACAAAGGGAAAAAAGGGCAGGTGACGGATTGGCTTGGGAGTTAAAAAACAAAAAGAAGGAACTTGCGTCGCTGAAGGAGAAATTTAAAGAAATTAAGAGCCAAAAGGATGAGCTCAGCGATTTAGTGAGCTTCTATCAAAAACAGCAAGTGGACAAAGAAATGTTTTATTGTAAAAAGTACACTGATTTTGAGATGAAACTCCGTGGTACTAATGATCAACTTTTCCAAAACTTAGACTATCTCGAGGAAGTCAAAGATGAAAATAAACAACTGAGAAAGCAGAATGCAGAGTTTCTGAGACAATTTCAAGAGGCTACAAAAGAAATTGAAGATATGACAGAAAAATACAACTATGTCAAATCCGTTATACACGAAACTGACAAAATGCATGATCAGTTTCAGTCAGAGAGGGATGAGGCCAGAACTCAAGCCACTGAGCTGTCAAATACACTCACCACAATAATTAATGAATTTGACTCGACTATGGATGCAGTGTGTGCCAAAGTGAAGGAATGGGAGATGCATAAGAAGGAACAGGAACTTCTCATGAAAAAGCAGTTATCCCCCCAAAACGAAGTTATAGCCATTCAGCAGGTCCTCACAGCGAAAGACGAGTATATTGAGCTGTTGAGTAAACAATTGAAGGAGTATACAGAAAACACCAAGCAGAACATCCAGCAAATTGGTGAAATAAAGCAGAGCATGATGAGTAAAACATTTAATGTAACCTTAAAACACATATCTTTGTTCAAGTCCAGGCTTGAAGCTGCAGAGATCAGGGCAGTGAGAAGAGAACAGAAGCTAAGATTGGCTGAAGATCAAGCTCTGAAAAAAGAGAAGGACCTCTTGTGGATTTTAAACTATTTTAGAACAGCTTCTCTTAGATATCAAAACTTTGAAAAACTTTATGATGAGATTACAATGTGGAAAGCTAAATTTAGAGACAGTGTCATGGAGACTGAGGCTTTAGTCACAAAGATCGACGAGGTGTATACGAGGATATTCAAGCTTGAAGAGGAAAATGAATGTCTTAGAGATAAATTACATCTGCATCTAAAACAGCACCTGGATCAGACAAAATCCAGACAAGCCACAGCGCTTAAGCAATATCAAAACAAAAAGGAACAGAGTTCAGCAGGAGGAGAGAAGGCCAAGGGTAGAATAGACAAAGCATCCGTCTCTGATAGCAAGCAAACTGCTGCAAGACAGATCAACACTTTAAAAAAAAGTATGATGTTTGAAAAGCAGAGGGCTGAGGATGCTCATAAAATTATTGAAAAAATCAAAAACTCTCTCAAGCTGGCAGAAAAGGAGAATGCAACCCTAGAATCAAAGTTAGCAAAGTTAACGGAAAAGCTAAAAGAGGCTGAAAGAGTGGAGAAAGAACTGAAAACCAATCAAAAGGTATCTTTTTGCCGGGCTCATGAGGCAGAAATATCTACTTTAAAAAACAAATTGGAGATCGCAGAGAAAAGGGTGCAGATGCTAACGCAGGAGCAAACGCGTTTAGCTAGAAAGCAAGAGGACAAGAGTAAAACACAAAAGACATCCTACGATGAGGACCAAAGTGCTGCAAGACAGATCAATACTTTAAAAAAAAGTATGATGTTTGAAAAGCAGAGGGCTGAGGATGCTCATAAAATGACTGAAAAAATCAAAAACTCTCTCAAGCTGGCAGAAAAGGAGAATGCAACCCTAGAATCAAAGTTAGCAAAGTTAACAGAAAAGCTAAAAGAGGCTGAAAGGGTGGAGAAAGAACTGAAAACCAATCAAAAGTTATCTCTTTGTCGGGCTCATGAGGCAGAAATATCTACTTTAAAAAACAAACTGGAGATTGCAGAGAAAAGGGTGCAGATGCTAGCGCAGGAGCAAACGCGTTTAGCTAGAAAGCAAGAGGACAAGAGTAAAACACAAAAGACATCCCACGATGAGGACCAAAGTGCTGCAAGACAGATCAACACTTTAAAAAAAAGTGTGATGTTTGAAAAGCAGAGGGCTGAGGCTGCTCAAGATACAAATGATAAAATGAAGAACTCTCTTAAGTTGGCAGAAAAGCAGAATGAGGTCCTAGAATCAAAGTTAGCAGAGCTAACAGAAAAGATTGCAGAGGCCGAAAGGGTGGAGAAAGAGCTGAGAACTGACCTGGCTAACAGCATCAGCAGAGCAGAGAGCAATGCGAACATCATCCAAAAGATTGAAGCATTGGAAAGTTCCCATGCCAACCATTTTTCAAGTTTCCAAACGGCGCTACCCTTGATATTAAAACAGGTCAAACAAGAGCAAGAAGAAGAAGAACAAGAATCTGTTTCAATGTCTTTGACTCTCCAGACCATCAAGGACGTGGAGACACAGATAGACAAAACAACGGGCATTTTTAAGACTTGTTATAACAAGCTCGACATGAGTGTAGAGGAGCAAAAGAAGCTAATATCCAAACAATATGATGAAGTCAAAGAACTGAATCACAAGTTAGACTTGCATATGCAGTCAGAGAACCTGTTGAAGAACCAGATGGCTGAGAAGATGCACCAAATCAGCGACCTGAAAATCCAACTGACCACCAAAGACAAACAGATTAAGACACTCAGTGAGACTTTGTCTGAAGTCCAGGCTGCAGCAGAGAAACAAAACAATTACATCAGAGGTTTTCAAAGAGAGGAAATACTTTCAGCAAAGATGTCGGCTGAAACATTTATTAAGGACATGAGGGGGCACCTTGAACAGCTTAGCGAGAAACTGAACGATTCCTACAGCAGCGTCCTAGACTAGTTGCAGATCGGGAAAAGAAGCTGATTGAAGAAAAGAAAGTGCTACTGAAGGAAACAGGAAGTCAGGAAGTCCTGCTCGAACAACTTGATCTCGGAAAATCACATGTGACTTCATAGCATGTTATTCTCCATGTTATCAGGGTTCCAGTTAAATAATTTATTTCGACAAATCAAATCAAACTTCATTCAATCGCATTAAGTAAAACTGGATAAAATCCAATTCACATCAGTTTAAATAATTATGTCCATCTAATCAGCTATATCTCTGAAACTATTCATCCCATTGATCTCAAATCAAGTTAACAAGAAAGGTCATGACCTGAAGATGTGTCACATAATGATGTTATCCCAGAAAGTTTCTATATTTATATCCCTTAACGCAGGGTGTCGGGGATATAATGGTTTCACCACCGCTGCCGGATATTCTTCGAGCGCCATAACTCGAACAGTTTTCACAATTGGAATGATACTCTGCGTTTTTTGGATACAATTATATGATCAGTTTTGTTTTATACCAGCTTTTTCCTGTTTAGGGTCAATCACATTACCTCCTTGGAGTCAACACAGAATCAGCAGTAAACATGTATTGTTTTGGACAGAAGAAAGAAGTCATGCATGCACAGGGAGAAGACATAAAAGGTTCCAGCCAAGATTTAACAAGGAACCTAGTTGTGAAGAAACTAACAAGCAAGCATCCTGTTGCAGGTCTGAAAGAAGAGATTTTTGCCCTTAATTCTCTATAATTCAACCAAAATATGATTTTACTCTGTAGTTATACTTTGAGGTAAAATACAGTAGTATAAATCTAACAAGACAGAAACAAAGATCAAATTCTTTACATTCCTTGTAAAGTCCAAACTAATCTGAAGCGTCTTCGCTGTAATTATTGCCATGAAAAGAACATCTTTGTTCTGTGCACCAAATACATCTTGGACCCCACAGGCTTTGTTAACCATACAAACACATTAGTGGAATTACCAATTCTTTCTATCCTTTTAATCTGTTCATTCTCTTTGTCAATGCATTTGTTTTACCTTTTTCCAGATCTCTCCTACCTCCTTAATGGGCGGATTAACATAATTTTAGCTATCTAAAATACTTGAATGTATTAACAGAACGCCACATCTTTAAGGTTTAAACTTCCTGATAAATCCTCCAAACTCTCCTCCTCTTCTTAATTGATGATAACAGCTGGAGAACGAACTCATCAGCTACTTTGAATTGTCTTGTACATGAAAGGTGTTATAGAAGTAAACTTACCTTGCCTTACTGGCTCTAGTTTGGGTTTGGTGTTTTTTCACATTGATTTTTTGAAGTCTGAAGAAACAAGACAATATAACACTGTATCAAAATTAATGATTGTTCCACCTTTCATGTCATGCAACAATATACATTTTTCAGATGACAGAAAATAGAGATGCAGAAGGAGATAGACGAAGAAAGAGGCTTGAGGAGGTGAGGTTGAAGGAATAAACAAATGCTGTTCATGTGTGGCAAAAAAACATGTGGGCATGAGGAGAAGGGGAAAAAAAGCTACTTGCATTCTTTTTCTTCTTATTGTTTCTTCACATGGCGGAAGAAAGGAAGAAGAACCAGTCTGTACAAGAGTATCCAGAGCAGTCAAGATGGCGCTCCACAAGGCCGCCATTCCTCAACTCCAACCCGGAACTGACGAAACTCGTGAAAGTCACGTAATCTCGACACCGGAACAACAACAGTTATCAAAAGTTAAAGGCATCATCACATCATCATCATAGGAATAAATAAAAAACCAGAAGGAACAAAAAATAAATAAAAAAAATAAACAAATGAATCAAACAAGCCAGCATAGCAGTTAAGGTTTATATATTGCATTGCACATATTAAATCTTTCAAGCACATCATTTGTTCTTATTGCCTTCTTATTTTTAAATTCTTTGATTAAATCACAATATGTTTGCAATTCTATAATAAATTAACTGAAATATGATTTCCAATCTCTCAATTTTTTCTTATTTATATTAAATTTCCCCAGTATCGGGATTAATTGTACCAAAGAGATTAAGTCTCTATCAATGTCCTTTTCAAGATAAATGAAAAGATCTTTATCCTGTAAAGTGATTTGTCGTCCAGTTACTGTCTTAACATGTCGTTGGACATCAATCCAAAAAGTTTTTAGAGGAGCACAGTGATAAAACAAAGGAAGAGTGGTTTCTTCCTCTTTTCCATAAAACTTACATAGTGTCTCTGTAAGGGTTAACCTTACAGGATGCAGGATGACAACATCGCCTTGGGTGTACAACCAAATAAAAGAATGCAGAAGAAGACACGGACCTCAATATGGGCAACAAGCCTCACCACCCAGTCTCTCTCTGGCCACTGATAGGCTTCTGCCAAGCATTCAAACGTAGTCAGATACAGCTCAATATAATGTCCTTCTTCCAATTTGGGGATTGCAAACTGGGCCAAACTCCTTATTGTGGGTTCACTTCTAGTAGGTGACTGAAGCTCCGGTTCTTCTTCCTGTTCAGGAGAATCCATTCGAGGTTGAGATCCACTCCCCTGCTGCATTTCCAAATAATCTCAGATTATTGACTTGGAGCTGTATCTGTCACCATCTTTTCTCCTGCTTGATAGCTTCTTTATTCCACCTGGCTATAGGCAGGCTTCTTGAATCTTCCTCTCCGGGATCCTCCACCGGAGCACTGTCACTAGCCTTATTGGACTTAGAAGCATGTTTTGGTCCCATGTTGGCATCTATATGGTGTACACCGAGGTCAGCAGCGATGCATCCCACTTCTGACACCAAAATGTAAGCGTTACCCTTACGAGATGCAGGATGACAACATCCCCTTGGGTGTACAACCAAATAAATGAATGCAGAAGAAGACATGGACCTCAATATATGCAGAGCTCTGTTGTTTTACTTAGTTTCATTTTCGCTTGATTCACATCCCATCACCAGTATTTATAGGTTTGGCCACAACCATCTAATACTATTACAAGAGTGTATTTACAATTGTAAACTCTAAAACATCCAACCCAATTTAATCTTAAACACTGTTAAAAAGGACTAAATTACAAAACTAAATTACTAACATATCTACTTATTTACAACAATCATTAACACAACAAATACTAATAAAGTTATTTAATATTAAACATTTCTTACATCTCTCCCCCCTCTCTATTCAGGCCACTTGGTTAGTGCCAATCAGCCTAACTGAGCACATCGGGCCCTTGTCGGCAACATTCATGGGCGCGCCTCCATGATAGTGCTGATCTGCCTGATCACCTCAGAGCCAGAGAGAGAGAGAGAGAGAGAGAGAAAAGGGTTAGGGGCAAATCAAAACAACCACTGAAACTCAAATTTATGTTCAATGTTTAATCCAACTAAATAGGATTCAGCTAAATTAACACATTAGCAAAACACAATAAAACAAACTAACTCATGTTTGAGTGGCATCTGGACTTGGTAAATGGACTTGTACTTATATAGCGCTTTTCCAGTCATGTTGACCGCTCAAAGCGCTTTACACTACATAGTATACATTCACCCATTCACACACACACACTCACACCCCGATAGGCACATCAGGGGGCAGCTTAGGGTTCAGTGTCTTGCCCAAGGACACTTCGACATGTAGTTAGTTGGAATCGATCTCACAAATTTCTGGTTGAAAGACGACTGCTCTTCGACCTGAGCTACAGCCGCCCCACAGCTACCTGTGACTGAGAACCTTCTTAGTGAGGAAATGCCTGCATCTTCCTAACAGTCTCGATGTCCTCATTAAACTCTGTCATTAACCTTTGTGTAGGATATATGTTATGTAATATTTTAAAGGAAACTTTGTTGTTCACACAGAACTTCTCTACAACAATCCATCCCTTCTTCCAGTTGACCTCTCCATAAAGTGCATTCCAGAATGATTGTCCCGGCATCATTACAGTTTCAAGTCTCGTTCCTATGAGTCTGTTTGAGCATCTTTTTTCGGTTATGTCTGTTTCCCCCACAAAAATATGAGATGTAAAGAATCCAGCAGTCGGGGAATAAAGCCATAATTACCTTTGTTTCTGATAAGCTGCAGGACTCCACTTGGTATAGCATCAAACACTACTGCATACTCTTTTGGTGGGACTGGAATTTTACATTTATTCAGGAATTCTTGGTAGGAAAGTAACTGGCCTCTATCATTCATAAGCTGTCTAACACATATAATCCCATTATCAAACCAATTTCTATAAAATAAGGGCTTGTTTTTATAAATAATATTTTAATTGTCCCAAATGTAGATTTTGGTTGTGCAACGATCAAGTGATAGGATGGATGATAGACTGACATAAATTTTTTTATGTCATGCGATTGTCTGATACCACCTTCGCGGTCGACATAATTAGCACCCCTGGTTTAGCCATCACATCCGTTTTAATCTTGAATGAAACAATTACAGGGACTGTTAAATAGGAAATTTAAAAACTGACAGATAATGAAGACATGTGTTGTTTGTGATCACAAACGTGTTAATTCAAATATTAAAATATTCCAATATTTATATTATATAAATAAAACAAAAATAAACATACAAATGAAGGATATTTGGCTTTTGTATGATGTCAAAACGTCTGAACCATGAATGGACCAGAAAGTATTGTCAATGAGAGCTTGTATGTGAACACTCTGTTTAGACACCATCAGACCAGGCTACACTTAATCCATGACATTAATTATGTTGCATAAACCCACCACAGTTACTCTTCTTTAATTGCTTTTGAAGTAATTACCATTTCATGATTACATTCATGATCTCATTGTATTGTGAACTGTGGGCATTTTGTCATTTTCACCAGAAAGTTGACTAACTTAGTAGTGAATAGTATGTGTATATATGAGACATGGTATCCAGGTAACCACTGCATTTTCATATTGGTAGCATTTCATTCCTATATTCTAGATAAACACAACATGACTACATATCACTCCTTATGATTTTTATAAACTCACCTCCAAGCAAGTTAACAACTTTCAGGACTGATTACAGTTTGCATATCATATTGTTCTTGGTGTTAAAGACTTCAGAGCCAACTGTCACCTGGACCAATCAGGCAGCACTTTGAAGACCATGTTCTCCATTTTCTCAGGTGCTTTTCAGCTGCTGCTCTGTTGTGAGAAACTCCCTAAATTCCAGGCCGATATCTTCTTAGAGTCCCTGCTCCAAAAACAGTGGACTCAAAATAATGAGTCATTGGACAGAACATATAAACTGATGGACTCATTTATGTAAATATGTTGTGTTGCCATAGTGAGACATTAAAAGCCAGTGTCCCTTGTGGGCCCAAATTGAGAAATCTAAAAAAAGGACTAAGTTTACTTCTTAAGGAAGCTAACATAATTCAATGTCTGATTGTTTTATATATTCTGTAAGTCTGTTGTAGAAGGTGCAATCTGCTTTCCAGCATCTGCTGGGCCAGCAGAACCAGACCCTGAAGAAAGTAAGCAAACCAATTAGTACCAAAGCTAACAGAAGTTTGACTCTCCAGAGGGAAATATTATAAGTTGTTAGACTTAAAGAACAACTGCACACCCTCTACAAAACACTGAGGAAATAGTATGTTCAGTTTTCCTCGGGTTAAGTTTAAGGTAGAAAAGTATAAGAGATCATTACAGCCAGTAGCCATCGTCGTCTGGATTAAATCATTCATCATCATAATTGTGATTAATCAAGTATTTTGGTGACACTATCCCACTTGTAACATTAAGATATTGACTTCTCATATTTGCAGACCTCCTCTATCACCCTCAGAAGTTCAATGATCTGTTGGAAAAAAAGTGCAAAACAAAAAATCCATCTTAAATTCCGATATAAGTGTGAACATACATACACGTGACTGATAACATTTTTATTTACACACTGGCCACTTAAATTCAGCGCCCTTAGCTCTGCTGCATATGCCCAACAATAAAGCACCAGGACCAGATGGATTTCCAGCTGAATTATATAAAGAATTCTGGACAACATTGGCTCCCACTTTCCATAATATGATACAGGAAATCAAAGAAAAACAAACAATACCTTTTAATATAAATTCAGCTAATATTACAGTATTACTAAAACCAGAAAAAGACCCCACACTTCCATCCAGTTACCGTCCAATTTCATTAATAAATGTGGATCTTAAAATAATCAGTAAAGCCCTTGCCAGAAGGATAGAAAAATAACCCCTCTCATTATACATTCCGACCAAACAGGTTTTATAGACGGAAAAAACTCTTCTACTAACATGCATGGATTAATTAACCTTATAGATTATTCTAATATACGTAATCTGGAGACCACAATAATTTCTTTAGATGCAGAAAAAGCTTTCGACTGTGTAAACTGGAAATTTTTATTTGCAACATTAAATAAATTTGGATTTGGATAATCTGTCATAGACTGGATAAAAATATTATATAACAACCCAAATGCATGTGTGAGGACTAATGATCAAACTTCTCCAAGCTTCTGCTTGCAGAGAGGCACCAGATGGGACTGCCCTTCTTCTCCATCACTGTTCACGATTTTTATTGAACCTTTAGCAGCGGCCATTAGACAAAACAAAGAAATTAAAGGAATTAATACCAAAATAATAGAACTTAAAATAATTTTATAGGCCGATGATATTCTACTTTTTCTCCAGTTAGATATTTAGGTATAAATATCTAGGTATAAATATCTAATCACCTCGATTAACAGAATTAACGAAATTAAATTATAATAAACTATTAAAAACAATAGAAAATTATCTTTAACGATGGTGGCGCTTGCCCATATCGCTTATGTGGAGAGTAGCCACAATTAAAATGATGATTATACCTAAAGTTAATTATCTGTTTTCAATGATACCAAATAAACTATCTCCAGGTTAGTTTAAGTCACTGGGCTCCCACATATCCAAATTTCTTTGGCAAAACAAGCTATCACGTATCAGCTTTAAAACGTTACAACAGACTAAAGACAGAGGTGGATTAGACCTGCCCAACTTTAATAATTATTTCATATATAACAGGCTGCAATACATCTCCAAATGGCTCAAACCAAGCTATCTGTATGATCCATGGCTAGATGTAAATCTTAATGCACCAAAATTATTTTTAAAAATATATGGATTATTATCTAACCTAGATGATTCCATTTGTCTCCCAATTTCAAAATGGGAAACAGATTTATCCAGAAACCTTAAT
>JBAMHX010030057.1:0-11657 GCA_037177515.1 Pseudomugil tenellus
AATGAGTCAAAGTAGACAGGAGCCATTTGTGTTATTGTTTTGTAAGCCAAAAGCAAAGATTTGTATTTGATTCGTGCAGCAACTGGCAGCCAGTGCAGTGCAATTAGCAGCGGAGTGACACGAGTTTGTTTTAGTTGGTTGAAGACCAGACGTGTTGCTGCATTTTGGATCATCTGCGGAGGTTTAACAGAGCATGCTGGCAGGCCTGCCAGTAAGGAATTGCTTTAGTCATTACAAGAAGTGACTAGAGCCTGACTAGAGCTGTGTTGTGTGCATTGTCAGGTAGGGTCTGATCCTGCTGATGTTGTACAGAGCAAATCGGCAAGTACGGGCAACCGAGGCAACATGAACAAATCCCCCAGCCTCTCTGACAGTTTGGTTATCAAAGTTTCCAGAGTATCGGATGATCTGGAAACACTTCAGAGGGTCATCCTTGTGGTCATACACAGTATTTACAGCACAGCTATGGAATTCCCAGCATGTCATGGAGGCTCTGGGTAATCTATGTGAAACTACCTGGTCCATAACTATGGTTCGCTAAGATGACCTGCAGAAAAAGGCAGAAAATCCAGCAAGGTCGGAAAAAAAATGTGCCAATCCTGGGCATGTGACACATCGCCTGCTGCATGATGAGGTTCAACTGATGTGCGTAGCAGTGGACGTAGTGAGCATTTTCATACTCATCCATGATTTTGCGTTGCACACCGCTGGTGGCCCCCCTCATTACAGCTGCTCCGTCACACACCTGGGTGATAAGCTTAGCCTTCTGTCTATCTGGTAGGATGGTGTGTAGCCTTTTCAGAAGCACTGAGCTGGTCATGTTGGCAAATGCATTCTGGATGTTAATGAACTCCAAAAAACACTCCTGTATATTATGGTCACCATCAATGTAACACAGCACAAGCAACACCTGACAGTGGGTAGAAATGTCAGTTGTCTTGTGTGCTTGAATAGCCACAAAATTAGTGTCCTTCACTACTTCTACAACAAATCTCATCACTACAGACCACGTGCAGTTCAGCAACTCATTCTGGACTATCTTTGATGTTCCTTTAAGTACAGTGGCAGTCTTAAGGTGCTGCTCTAGCACGTTATCCATAGAAGAAACAAAATTTACCAGCCTCTGAAAATTTTTAGATTTTCGGATGAATCTGTCTCATCATGCCCAGGGAAGGCCAACTCAAAAGCACCACAAAACTTAACATAATCAGTATTTTTGGATAAAATATGCCGGTTTTTCATTGTGCTTCCTCACCACTAACCTGTGACCGTCATCCAGCTGTGTAGCGGTGTTCTGCCGACCCAACATAGCAAGTCTTACAGAGTTATCCATATGTGCTCTGATGTTCTCGTGTTTGTTTATTTTCTCACATGTGAGAAAGTGTTAGCATAGCTGCATCCAGCTAGCTAATCATTTCCGGTGTGTCAGTTATGGGAGAAACCTCTTTTGTACTATTTTTCCTTCTCAGTTGCTGGTTGTTTAATTGATCCAGACTCAGCTCTTTTACCCAAAGTTTCTCCATCAAAGTTCTCCTCTCATGGATTTTAAAGCTCTTATGGAGTTAGGAGGACTAATCATTTTGCTTGCTGTCATGTAGAAAAATGACGTCTGTATAAAGTAAACCAACTGCCATGTTATGTTGTACTTGGGGCAATAAAATTGTCGCCCTTTGTAGAATTATTTTGGACTCTGCTGATAGGATATATTTTCATCTTTCATCTTTCATTTGCCATATGATGCTATTGGCTAATCAGCTATAAAGCCCCACCTCCTCAGGGTGATTTTTCCATCGCCCAAAGACCTGAACTTGAAACATTCAGATAGTGGACGTGCAGAAAACACTGAATTTACACAGCTGTTTGTACTTTTAGAAAATTATATTATACACATGGTACTAGTAATCTCAATATTTTAAACAGAAAAATGTGAAAATGTGGTATATTCTTATAAAGGTTTCTGTTGGAAAGGCGGCGCCCTAGCACCCTCTATTGGCCGGCCACTTGTGGTTAGAATGTTGATATTTCTTCTCCTGAAAGCCAAGACCTGGGAAAAAGAGATTTGAAAACAAAAGGTTTGTACATTGTTGATTTATGTCTTTTTTAAAACTGTAATAGTAAATTGTGTTTAAATTTCTGTTTTGATTTTTTTTGTTTTTATAGTAATATAACTATTGATCCGTTCATTTGACATTTTAGATTACAAATTATTATTGCCCAGGTTGTCCTGAAAAAAAGATGGTCATTATTTGACTGTACATGAAAGAGTTGAGAAAATACATGCGTGACACATGCGTGAGGCCAGGCGGACAGGCTTGGTTTGTAAAGGGTTAAAGTAAGCGGTTATGAGTGAGTATGTTCCCCCTCTTTGTTTCATTTCGAATATTATTTACATGTTATTTACGAAGTAACTTCCCATATAAATTGTCATACCAGGCCAACCAGTTTCACTAATGGTATTTGCTCTGCTGGTCCCTTCAGCTGTGCTCTGTATATGTTTTCCTATGAAACAAGAAGAAATCGAGTTAAATTCAAAGGTAGGATATTATTTTCTTGAATTATTCTTTAATTATAAGAGAAAAGCTATATATTTTACCAAGTAGGAAGGATGTGTAAAATTGTGAATAGCTGTATTCCAGGTGTGGATCATTATAGGTTGTAAGTGTGAGTTCTTCCAACTACTCCTGTTTAAAACATGTCAGATTACATTATTCTCTTTTGTTTCTGTCATGCTTTCTGACTTAACTTGACTCTTAACCTGATATTTCCAGATGTCCTGTGAACAGGACAGGACAGCTGTATTTATACTCAAGGTCCCTTATAAATGCATATGAATTATTTTGCTTTAGTTGTTTTGCTCTTTTTAAACTTTTCTAGCAGCACAAAAGCAAAATGATGGTTTGGCTTCTGTGTTTGGAAGGTTCTTCAAAGTCACGGGTTCCCAGTAAATATATGTGTAAAGTCTATAAAACTATAGATGTGGTGCAGATTGGGACATTTACAGAGAGCTTTAGTGAATGTTATATTGATTAAGCCAAGAAGTGTGACTGTCTGTCTTTTAAGGCAAGCAAGGCAAGTATAGCTGCTTTCATGTGCACAACAGTTCAAAGTACTTTATATAGAAACATTAAAAACATTACAGAAGTTTTCATGCTTTGTTCAGTTACCACACAACACAACAGCTAACCGCATTAGCCTCCAACTCTGTCGCACAGGCGCACACAATCCAGATATGAACTATGGGTGCCTGCAGGGCCATAATACATTCCATTACATTACATCTTTCTCTTTTTATTTATTTATTTTTTAAAACAGGTTGATTTGTTTACTTAGTGTAACCACATTTAAAACATTATACAACTTTAAAAAAGTAGATTCTTTAAAACTCAGTTTGTGGCTGAAAAAATATTTAACAGTTTCTATGACAACAACAACCACTGTCCGTAACCTTACTCTCTGTATCTAACAGGTATTCTCACTAATCTACCAGATCTGGTTTGAGATGAGTGTGTTTCACTTTGGTCAAGTTGTGTGTCAGTTTGTGTTGTGTTGGGATGATGAACATCATCAGTATGGTCTGGTGAATGTGTTTTCTGTGTGTGAGTCTCTTGAGTTCCAGTCTTCAAATTTGGAGTCCATGCTCCTGTTAAGACGATGATCTCTTGTCAAGTTGAAAGGTCTCTCTTTAGACTTGTGAAGATGCTTTCTATTTCTCCAGTAATGTCTTCCATCCAGAGTGTGGACTACATAGAACCTGGGCGGTTCATGTTTCTGTAGAACCACAGCGAGGTACCATGTTTCTCCTTGTGGCATCCTGACTTTATCTCCCCTTTCTAGTTCTGACAGATTTCTTGTTTGCTGTTCAGTGTACTGTTTTTGTCTCTTCTGTCTTGTCTGCAACTGTTTATGCACCTCAACAGCTCCCTCAGATGTGAGCAGCCTTGTTGGCTATGGCAGCTTTTCTTTCAACCGGTGGCCTATGAGTAACTGTGCTGGAGACAATCCAATCCCATCCAGTGGTGTACTTCGATACTCTAACAGTGCAATATACCGATCACAGTTTGTGCCCTTTGATTTTTTAGAAAATTTGTAATAGTCTGAACAGTTCTTTCAGCTTGACCATTCGACTGAGAATGTCCTGGACTTGATGTAATATGTTGAAACTCCCACTGTTCTACAGTCCTTCAAATTAGCGCTGGCATACTGTGGTCCGTTCTCTGATATCATCACATCAGGAATTCCATGTCTGGTAAACACAGACTTCATAGCAGTGATTACACCTCTGCTTGTGGTGTCTTCCAACTTTATGATTTCGGGATACTTTGAAAAATAATCCACACACAACAAGAACTTAATTCCTTTGTAGTGAAAGAGATCAGTCCCTACTTTCTCCCACGTTCTGTTTGGGACTGGATGAGGGAGCAGTGGATGGTTGTTTCTGTACTCATTACAAATGGCACACTGAAAGACCTTTTGTTCAATGTGTGAAGACATGCAGGGCCAATACAGAACATCTCTGGCTATTTCTTTACACTTAACCATTCCCAAGTGTGAATCATGGATTTTGCTAAGCATTTCCTGCCTTAGCTGTTGTGGAACTATGAACTCCCTCAAATGTGTGATTTCATCCCTGAATCTCCGAAAGGGCTGAAATTTTGGCACTGCATTCCTTAGCTCTGGCCATCCTTTGAATATGATTTCTTTCATAAGCTGCATTTCAGGGTCCTCTGCTGTTGCTTGAAGCATCTCGAGAAGTTTTTTCTTTGATAATGGCAGCTGAGATGTGATCAGGTTCACCTCTAACTCATTCTCTAGCAGTTCCTCTTTCTGTTCTTTCAAGAATGTACGACTTAATGTGTCTGCAACGTGAAGCCCTTTGCCTGGTAGATATATCACTTTAAGACTGTACTTCTGCAGCCTAAGTAGCATCTTCTGCAGCCTCACAGGAGTCAGATGTAAAGGTCTTGTTAAACAGACTGGAACACTGGGTTGCGGAAAAATAACTTTCTTCAGTTAAATGGAGAAAAAACTGAAATTCTTGTTTGTGCCCCAGATAGGTCTTTTCTTCAGATTGCAGAGAGTCCCCGCCCACTTGCTTCTCTCATTAAGCCTTCGGCGTAATCTTGGTGTTGTTCCAGACACTGCGTTGTCCTTAGATGTACATATTAATTTGCTTACTCGGTCCTGTTTTATCACCTTAAAAACATCGCCAAGCTGAGAATAATGTTTTCACCGGCCGAACTTGTGACAATAGTTCATGCTTTCATCTCTGCCAGATTCTATTGTTGCAATTCCATTTTCACCTGCTTAAATAAGAAATCTCTTGACCGTCTCCAACTTGTCCAGAACACTGCTGCAAGGCTGATTATAAAATCCCATAAATTCACTTCCATCAGTCCGATACTGTCACAGCTGCACTGGCTTCCTGTTTTTTACAGAATACGGTTTAAAATCCTGGTCTTAACATATCAGGCCCTCCATCATTCATCAGGGAGCTCCTTTAGCCCTACACCCCGAGCTGGTCACTAAGATCGTGGGATCAGGGTCTTCTAGAAGGGAAACTAACCAGGCTGAAAACCAAAGGGTTGTAATAGTGGCTCCATCCCTTTGGAATGCCCTTCCTCTCAGCCTGAGACTCAGTGGTATGTTTTAAAAAGCAGTTAAAAACTTGCTTTTATTTAGTGTTATGGGTTTTTACTTAGTTTTACTTGTTTTTATATTCCGTGTTTTACTTTTATTGTTAAGCACTTTGTGATTTTTTATCTTGAGAGGTGTTATATAAATCAAGATTTACTTACTTACTAACTTATTTACTTTTTTAAAGATGCTCTCCAGTGGTTTGTGGTCACTCTCAACTACGATGTCCTTCCCATATAAATACTGGTGACATTTTTCAAACCCTAACACTATAGGAAGTAACTCTTTTTCGATTTGAGCATTCCTGCACTAACAGTCGCTGAGTGCTCTTGACCCATATGCTACAGGATGCTCTTGTTGCAGTATGACTGCTTCAATCCCCTCTGACCTTGCATCTACTGAAAGTGTCACCGGCTTGTTGACGTCGTAGAACTTTAAAGTTGGGGCATCAGTGACGAGCTGTTTAAGATGCTCAAAACTTCTTTTCTTCCTCCTATTGCCAGTATGCGTCTCCTTCCAGCAGTTTTCTCAGTGATGAACTGACATCTGATAATTTGGTATGAATTTTGCCATGTACTGGACCATTCCCATGAACCTTAGCAGTTCATGTTTGTTCTGTAGAGGCGACAGCGGGGTCGCTGCTCTTACCTTTTCCGTGTCTGGTCTCATTCCACAGGCACTAAGTATATGACTAATCTATTTGATTTCTTTTGTTCTAACCACACTTTAGTTTCTGTTAAGCTTCAAATTATTCTCTCTTGCTCTTTCTGGCAACTTCCTCAGTCTCATGACTCACCCTATACAAACAAGTCATCAATGATATTAAAAACTCCTCAATCATCTGTGCTATAGTTCTCTCAAAGACTTCTGGTGCCGATGAGATACCAAAAGGCAACCGTAGGAACCTGTATCTTCGAATAGAAGTGATGAATGTGCACAGCTTTGAACTTTCTTTATCAAGTTCTATCTGCCAAAACCCTGGTTTGCATCTAGCACAGAAAGGGTTAGTTAGTGGGTAGTGTTCCCTTTTAATTGCCCTGTTTAAGTCTTTTGGGTCCACACAGATACAGATTTTCTTGGGTTAAACAACAGTCACCATGCTATTGACCCAGTCTGTTGGCTCAGTCTGTTTAGTGATCTCTTGTAGTTTCTCCATGCGTTGTAATTCCCCAATTACTCTGGCCCTGAGTGCTACTGGAATCCTTCTTGGAGCATACACAACTGGAGTAACCTCATGATCAATCTGGATGTGGTGCTAACCAGGTAAGCAGTCTATGCCAGGGGTCGGCAACCCAAAATGTTCAAAGAGCCATATTGGACCAAAAAAACAAAAAATAAATCTGTCTGGAGCAGCATACATTTTAAAGTCTTAGATGGGCCTTTATGTGAAGGCAACACGCTATAAGTACGGAAGCGTATAGCTGTCATCCAAAATAAAAAAGAAAATTGGACCTTATCACGTTATAACGTGATACGTTTTATTGTGAAAACGTGTGGCCCAGGCCTACATAATAGATAGTGAAAAGGTGAAACATAAACCGACTGTGAGGCAGGTCAGAGAAATATGTAAATGGGATAAAATGTAATTAACAGGAGACAGTGGGGACGGTGATGTTTAGAGTGACTTCGGTAAAGTTAGAAAGAAAGAGATCCACTGATTTTCTGTTTCAATAACTTATAAAACAGACACCTCACTGGAACCATATCAAGATAGACTGTTATCTACAATCGCATATTAATTTAAAAAGCTGTCCTTTGCACTTAAAGGCTTGTGTGCGGCTTTCTGCTCCGCACCAGCTGATGCGTCACCTTGCAAATTTAAGCCCTGGATGGACTCACAATGTTGTTTTCATCTGCAGCTATAGTTAAACAATAATGTAATTAACTTAAATGATCATGATTTGCTGGGTCAAACTTTGTTGCACGTAACTTAGGGTGGAAAACGAAACTTAGGATAAGATGCAGCGGTGCTGTGTTAAGGACACCTTAGAATAATATGCTCAACATAGCAATAATTAACATGATTGTCATTACAAAGCTAATAATGAAAGTACTGGATCTAAAGAAATGGCCTAACGACACCCAGGGTTGTGAACTCAGGGAGAGATAATAAAAGAACAGCTCCCAAATAATTATGATTTGGTTCCCATCATTCATGTTCAAAAGTTTTGGATCAGTCGTGAAGGTCACAACATTACTGGAGGAATGTGCAGTTATATTTAACAGCATTATACACTGACTTATATTGGTTTTGGTTACCGGGGCTTGAGTCAAAACATCCAGGCCTAGACCATCAAAAAGGTCACTGTAATCCTTATTCAGGACATTTTCTATGTAATGCATAAGCTTTAGCAGGCCAACTTTCACACAAGTAGTTCCTCCCAATATGGCTGGTACATCCTGTTGAATCTCAAACTCAATTGTGCTTTTGTCTTATGTACTCACATGTCAGTGACATTTTCCCAAGTGCAGACATGTTCTGGCCAAAAAAGCTTGCTGGGACTGGCTTTTAATTTGCCACTTGTTGAGACCAGTTTCTACTATTGCATTGCCATCAGCTTCAGAGTCTAGTTTAAATTTCACAATTTTCTTATTTATTGTCAGTTTCTCAGTCCACTTTTCCATTTCCTTGCTTTTTTCTTTCAAACATCTATTGTTTTCTGTCTCTCCGTCCGCAAAGTCAACTGTGTTGCATACTTTACATACTGTGACATGTCTGTTTTCCGCCACGACTTCTGACAAGATGTTATGTTGATTAAGCCAAGAACTCGGGCTTCGTTTGTCTTTCTTTTAAGGTTTTATTCAGTCAACACACAACACAACAGCTAACCGCATTAGCCTGGAACTCTAAGTTGCGCAGCCACGTAGAATCCACATATGAACTACGGGTGCCTGCAGGGCAATAATAAATTCCATTTCATTACAGTGAACAGGCTGGACACTTATTTTCTTCTCTGGCTGAAAAGATTAATAAAGAGTTCCTGATAAAAGGAGACTTTTACAAGCAGTGATTGGATGATTTGTGATTGGATGAAGACATAACCTGCCTAACAACTTTCATTGCATTTACATGTTTTCCCTCCATATGACAGGATGATGTTCTGGATTCTCTGCTGGCTGCTCCTGCCTTTCATATGTCATGGAGAAGGTCTGAAATGTCTTGAAATTTTTAATAACACAAAAATGGGATTTCCAAAAAAAACAATAGAATTTATGGACTTCATAAACAGCCTTTTGAGCATGGGACCACGCGCAAATGTCATCAAGTAAATATTTTCATTCTCTGTCAAAGAATACAGATATTCTGTGTTACGCTGAACATCAAGATGATTATATTTCTTGTCTTTTTCTGAAAGAGCCCTTCAGTGCATAGAATTAACCTTGGATACAAGCGATAAGTTTATACTTTCTAAAGATGGCAAATCTATGGCCAAAGGGTTCAGACTCAATCGTGTCTCTGAGAGGTTTGACGTTTATGCCAGTGAAAGTGACATAAATGAGGTAAGAAACATATTGAAAGTGATGAGAAGCTGCTTAAAAGAAACAAATATATCTTCTATCATTTTTGGTCCAGATTGAAATCTGTTCAGAGCTAAAGAATGACTTAACATTAAAGTGATTTATAGAGTCATATATCATATATAGAGTCATATATAAATAATTTTAGACTCTCTTTTAAATAAAATTGTTTATTTAAAGTTAAATTTTTAAATTAATTTTATTTTTATTCTCACCAGTTATCACAATGTAGATTAAACATCCAGCTTTACTAAGTTCTGAAATCTTTTAAAATATTTCATTCTTTCAAAAATCAATTTCTTCTTTTTCCTTTTTATTTAATAAGTAGAAATCCTTAGGTTGTTAACAAGTCACGGTCTAAAATTAACTCTCTATGTTAAATATAAACCAAAACATGTTTAATGCAAACTTGTGTCTTTATTCATGATGTTGGATGTAAATGAAGCTCTAAGACAGACATCATGCTGTGGGTGTTTTTTTCATCAAGTGTTTATCTTCCTGTTTGTGGTATTGATGTAGATAACCAATCCAGTTTCCTCCGACTGGAAGATCTCCGCTCACCTGCCAAATGAGACGTTATTTAATGGAAACAATGTTTCATTCTCCACATTTTCCCTCCCAAACAGGGTAAGAGACACTTTGTTGTTTACAATACTGTAAAATAATGTAATCAACATTTTAATAGGAAAGTCAACTTAACAAGAACAAATCAGATCAGACGATCAGAAAGTCTGTTCACCACCTGAAAGTTGATTTTTTTTTTTCGTAATTTCTACAGAGCCCCCCAGGTCACATGGGTAATTTATTTTCTTTTGCATGCAAACGCAATAGTTTTGTGTGTGCACGCTATGCGCTTTGCGCTGCCTTGCAGTAAGGGATCGTTTGACTGATTATGTTTATGAAAGTGCACACAGGCTGTTTAAGCTGTTTCTTCAGATATTTATTTGTCTACAGCTCTTCTTATTATCATCAAGTCAACAAAACAAGCACATTCACCTGACAATATGTCCACGTTAACACCGGGTGTATGTTGTGGTGCTTTAACAGAACTAAAAGCATTACTGATTTATGTTTAATGCTGCTCCATGCTGCAATGTTACCATTGTGTCTGGGCCTACATGATAATGGAAAAATATCAGATCCATAATTCACCAAGTTACAGCTGATGAATAACATCACAGATGTTGCTTCTGATGATGAGTGTAAACAAAATAGTGTGTCACAATAAAAATCTTATTCTCAAAGCAGTAAATGAGCAACATCTTTGTACCATATACAGCAAACTTCTTTTGTACTTGTTAACAGTTTGATCTAATGGGTAATTCTAATATTAAACAGATATGAAAATAAATGGAAACTGGAGTTTATTAAATATCCGCTAACTGTCAGGTTCATCAGGTAGGTTAACGAGGTTGTTTATTACTATAGAGAATTAAGACTTTCATTGTGTCACAGTGTTTTGTCCTTCACTCTTCATCAGAAATGATCAGACCGCAGCGACGTGTCATTCATCAGGTGTTAATTGTGAATCTGATTGATCTGATAGATCCTCCAGGTCTGCCTCGCCCCCTGAATGTCTATGTGTGAGAACATAAAAGCTTCTCATCCCTGTTCATGGTGTTCGTGACTCCTTTCTCGTTTTTGTGTTGATTTCCACCTTAATTTGTAGGTTATTTGTCAAAAGACGTGTAATGCCTTCGTCTTTTATGATGTAGGCTCACTTTAATAATGTCTTCATTTTAAATAATAAACAGTAGGGTAGCTACTGAGCAAATAGCAACATTTCAGTCATAAATGAAAATTGGAATGTAGGTCTATTTAATATATAATCAATAAATCACATTATGCAAGGCAAAGCAAATTTTTTTGTAGCACAATTCAGCACAGGGTGATTTAAAGTGCTTTACAGAGCATTAAAACAAAATAGCAAGAATGAAATAAAAAAAGACAATTAAAAATTATTAAAATCAAGTTGATAAAAGAGATAACCATTTAAATTATTAGAAATTATTAAATCATGATTAATTTAAGATTACAAAAACATAAAAGCTTAAGGTCATAAAAAAATTATAAAAAGATTATTGAAATGTAGCTGAGAACAGGAAGGTTTTTAACCTGAATTTATATAAGCTAAGTGTTTCAGCTGATTTGAGGCTTTCTGGGAGTTTGTTCCAGACATGTGGAGCATGGAAGCTAAAAGCAGCTTCTCCATGTCTTGTTCTGACTCTGGGAACTGATAAAAGACCAGATCCAGAAGACCTGAGTGGTTTGCAAGGTTCATACTGAATAATAATAAATTAAAAAATTAAAATCATTAAGAAGAACATAATTTAAAAGTTATCGTGCAGACTTTATTTATAGCTGGAAGAGAAAAGATAAGCTTTTAACCTGGATTTAAACATTTCTACATTTGGGCAGTTTGTTCCCCTTGTTTGCAGCATAACAGCTAAATGCTGCTTCTCCATGTTTAGTCTGGACTCTGGTCTGGACTAGTTGACCTGAGT
>JBAMHX010030058.1:0-11651 GCA_037177515.1 Pseudomugil tenellus
TTAATCGTCACCCTGGCTGCCTCCTGCTTCATGTCCTCACCTGCATTTGGGTCCACCACCTACCCATTTCCTGACACTAAGTTGAAAATCACTGAAATGAGAAAATCAATGTTTTTCATTTCATAATAGCTGTTCTGAGTTAGTTTAAAGACTTTAAAAAGTCATCATCAATGAAACCCAGAAACAATGAGTCACCATGGCAACCGCTGAAAAAAAATCTTTTTCTAGCTGGAATTAGAGCTTTTAATGCAGGCGTACGGTGATTATACAATGGAGTATTAGGTTAACACTGAAAAAAAATTGTGGGGGATTTTTTGTTTCTCCCTTTCTCACTATGAGAGTAAATTTGAAATGTCAAGAATAAAATTGAAACACAGGAATAAAGTCAATAATAAATACGGTTTTAAGAATAAAGTAATAATGATGGGAATAAAGGGTAAATACAGTCCCTTCAAAGAATACGTATTTATTATAATGCTGTGTTTATGTGCTAAAAGGGAAAGAATGTCCTTGTTACTGAAGCCCACTCTAAAATAAAAGGTCACTAGCTCATCCACACTAGATATTGTGTTTTATAGAGGAAAGCTGGTTCACATTAATCTGAAAGACTCAAAGTTAATGTCAGCTTATTTTTACTTTATTCTCAAAACTGTACTTTTACTTTATTCTCATGATTTCGACTTTATTCTTGACATTTCAAGTTTATTCTCAAAGTGGGGAAGGGAGAAAATAATTAGTCCTCACTATTTTTGGCCCTAAAACTTCGTTATATTGATAATAAGCACATTTTCAGGATAAAATAAATAAATAAGAGACAGGCAGCGTGGGAGAAAATTGCAGAAAGAGTGAATGCGTAAGTTTTTATATTTTATTTATACAAAACAGCATCAAATATGGTCAAATATTTAAACCGCTGTCTTATGTATAAAATTATTCATGGTTTATCATCGCCTCCTCTTCATTAGTTTGTTAACATAACCATGATCAGCTGATCACTGCAGACCTAGAGGTGCAGTACGCTGTATTATTCCCTTTAGAAAGAGTGTATTTGGTCAAAATGCTTTCTTTGTTTGAGCTGGAACATGACCATCAGAAATCTAAGTACATATTTAAGACACAGTTAAATAAATGTCTATCAACATCTATCTAACAATGAGCGCTGTGAACACAAACTAGACCTGCTATTGCTGCCCCCTGCTGCCTTCTTGCCTTGTAGGTGTGTGTACTGTGTGTGTCCGTGTACTGTATTTCTCTATTGTTGTTGAATATTGGTCTTCAGTTTCTCTGTATGTACTTTTTAGCTTTAATGTCTCTTTTACTATATTCATTGTACTTGAAATTTTATTATGTAATTGTAATTTTACTTTGTTTTTATGGTGACATTTTAGCATCTGTTGCATCTAGTGCGCTAGGTGCAGGTGAGAAAATAGTCTCTAAAACTCTGGCATACTGGCAGAAATGTTTATTAATATGCTTTGTCCCTGTTATAAAAAAAAACAAACTACAGATGAAAAGTGTGGTTTTGTGTCTCATCGCCTGTTGTGTCTATTGCATCTGATCAAAGCGATCAGAGTCCGCAGCAGGGAAACAAGGAATCCAATCTAACTGGTCACCTGCTCCCATCCAGCTGCTGAATCTAACACATCAGCGCAGACAGCGAGAACTCATGTTTGAACAAGTCATGAAGAAATCATCTCACGTCAACACGGGGAGGCGAAAAGACCCACGAGGCATTTTTGTCTTCGTCATTGGACCGTTTATCAGGAGAAACACCTGCTTTCTGTAGGAAAAAGTGAGAGTTTGGCAACGGGGACATGTTGACATGAGAAAGCTACGACCTGAATCTAAATACAAAACCAATGAGAATTATTGCTGAGTTTGACTGATGAAGAAAAAAAAAAGAATTAAAACAAAATGTCACAACTTTTTTACAAGTACACATTGTTGTAAACTTTTGGGATGCAATAATAAAGTTCTCAACAATCAATCTTTTGATTGGATTTGTTTCTATTCCAGGTTTGTTAAATAAAAAGCACAATTAATATAAAAACCAGGTAATAATCTGATCCACAGTGTCTATAAAAATATGTTTTACTCTATTATTGCTTTTGTAAATTAGTCATGCAATATAATTTGCTTATGTGACCTTAAAAAACTCAAAATGTTCTCTTTAATGTCAACCTGAAAACTTAAAATAATGACGATTAAATAAAATGTAATTGCAGCTACAGGTGCATGGACTAAAAACTAACTTAAAGTTGGAGAATATTTATGCAATCACTAATTTTATGTTGCATATTTTCCTTTAACTGTCATTAATTTGGGGAAATAAATGATCAGTTTGAAATTAAAGAGACTTTCTGCATTTTTTTGGTCACAAAATGCAAATTGTGTTGCACAAGATTGATTTAGAAAAGCAATAAAAGAGTAAAACATCTCAGAAATACACATTTTTTACAGACATGTGAATTGTACATGACATTCTGAAAATAAACAGAAACATGAGGATTTGAAATGTTACCTGGTTATGCATGTCCTACTGGAGAAGTCTTTGTTCTGAAAGTAATTGTCACTAATGAGACGATTTATCAATCATTTATAATCCATAATGTTTACATTAAAACCCCTTTAATCCCCTTCACCCTGCACAGGGGCATCAAATCCCTACACACAGATTAACCCAGTGAGACGTTTCGCATGATTAAAGCATTGCGGGGACACAAATTCATTATACTCATCATTAAATTTAGCAACATTAGCAAAATCCACTCATCCATTTCTTCTTCTACATATCTGCACATGAAGTAAATTATTTCTAAAGCACAATATTCTTATATTTATGTATTTGTATAATAATTGTTTTATTATAAACACAATTCATAAAGAAACCAGATGATTTAACTGAATCTTATTGAATGCTGCCACACACAGCAACCTACTAGAAAATCTCCTCTTTTATAACCTAAAATTTTCTTTTTTTTACCATAATTTAATTTGAGCAGTTTTTAGCCACTCATTTTTGTTTTTGGTGCTGAACAGGGTGTGGTGGTGCGTAGTGCTGTCTCACAGCAGGACGATGGACCTTCAGTTAAAAAACGAGTTTGAATATTATTTGCATGTTTTCCCCCAGCTTCTTCCCATCCAAAAACGTATACGTGAGGTCACTAAATTCTCCTGCGTGAGAGTATTTGTCTGCCGACTTTAGCTTCACTGGCTCAAAGGAAGCAACTAAAATAAAGGCTACCTAATTCATTATGTGTAAAACTGAATTTTAAATATAAAAATTTGTGTTGTTTGACTTGTGAATATAATCATAAAGGGTCATAAAGCAGGTTTCACCACATAGTTTAATATTTTGTATTGGATATATAATAAAAATGATTAAATAAACGTAAATAATAAATAATAAAGTTAGGCTTCATACAAATGAAAGCCGTTGAACTGAAATTGTAATGCTATAACAACAGACTTAAAAACATTAACAAGTTATCGTCATCTTTTATGTATATATCATAATAAACAGGCAATAAAAGCTATCATTTATTTTTTCATTGGTTGGGACTGTGTATTATAAAGAGCTGGTTTAATGAGCTCATGGCCCATTTAAATAATAATAATAATAAAACTAGAGAAATGCTCAGAGAGAGAGAGAGAGAGAGAGAGAGAGAGAGAATATACAAACATGAGCATATTTTCTATGTGGTGAGTGATGGTTACCAACATAAATGTAAAGGGCAACACAGTTTGAGCCAGTTGTGGGCAAAAATATCATCAGAACCGGGAGCTGCACATCCACAAAGGCTGCATGCAGGGAGCTGCAGATTGCACAAAAGGACCAGCTGTTTCATGCACAGTCCTGCAGGTAAATAAATGCGAAATATTTCTACCCCAGAAGAAACATCATGATGTCTGTTTGTTGCACCGTTTTGTTTGGAAACTTTTCTTTTAAAGGCTGAATTTGGTCTTACCATTATATAGCATCGATGAAAATATATTGTTTCAACTTTATTTAGCAGATTTTCTAAAACATTGTTTAATTTTATTATGTTGGGATAGAAACAAAGTTATTGAGTGTCAGACAGACTCTTTTTCTGACCTCCTGTGTAACATAATACTGTAAAATACGAAGTAACGTTCTTCACATGGCCTCCAGCGGTCGTCGTTTCATCTACAGCAGATGCTGCTTAGATGGACGCTGTGTGAAGAACTCTGGATAATCCACATGTTTTACTTCACCATCACCTCACATCAGTCTCCTCCTTTCTGCAGCCGGCATCACCAGCAACACCTTAAACCTCCAACATATGACTCTGTTTCTTTTGGTCTCCTTGGAGACACAACCTCACTGCTATTCAATGTAATTCATTGCTATTTTAGGCTATTTTCACTCATGTTTATTGTTATTTAAGTTGAAATTAGCTACATAACATGCAGTCTAATTTGTGCTGGGCGACATGGCCTAAAAGTAAAATCTCCGATTTTTTCAAACCAAAATCGATTTCCGATTTTAAATAGATATTTTTCCCTTTCTGTTAAACAAAAATACAAACGACAAAAATTATTATTTTTCAAAAAGACTTTTTAGTTTTAGACCACATACGTGATGGCTTTCCATCGTGCCCGTCTTCTCTTAAAAATAATTTAATGGCGGGGTTTTCTAGGCTGTTGCTGGTTTGGGCATGTCGTAGACGCACAATTTCTCCCACTCCGCTGAGCGCCTCTGTTTCAGGTGTTGAAATAAATCTGTTGTGTTCCAACCTTTGGTAGCAACAGCCCTTAAACAGATTTTGCAACAAGGCACTTATTGCTCCAAAACCCAACCAGTTCCAAATAATAAAGGAAACTGGCCTTTTTTCAGAACAAGCTCTTCTTTGCTAGCTGCCATGCTGATGTGTTTATGCGGATTTGTGGTAAATCAGCATAAACACTGGTTACAGCTGCGTACTTCCTGCTGGCTTCACCGTGACGGAGCCTCTCAGCTCTACCTTTTCATCCATTTTGGGATTTTCCGATAATGACGAAACACTAAGATGGCGACGGTAGGACCCGCCTATTAGCTTCAAATCCGCTCTTCAGAAACCTATGGGTCACGTGACGTACACGCTGTCCAGTAATTATATACATTCATTGGTTTTTCCTCTTTAGACTGGCATCTATTTACGTACTAATAATATGAGATAAATGTGAATTTAGGATTTCAGACACATGTTTATGAACAAAAAGCTGCTGTTTAAAGGAGCAGGAATAAGCTCATCAAACAGGATGTAATGATGACATGTGCATCTGTAAAACCATTTTAAAATAGCAACTAGCTGTTATTATATCAGAATATTTTCCTAAAACATCTCCATAGCAACATCATACTGATTTCTCAGTAAAATGTTTCCACAGTTTGCTCGACTTGGCAGAAGAGTGAAGCAAAGCCTCTGCAGCACCACGCTGCTTGGTTTTCCACTCAGATTCATCTGACATGCATGTTTACAGCTCTGGTCCATGTTCTGCCATGAAGACCAGATAAAACAGATGATCCTGCTTTTTTTAATTAGTAGATTTAAGTTTCTCTTTACTCGCTTAGACCGGATGAGAAAAGAGACAGTTTAATCATCCCTAACAGGGGAGAGGAAGGTCTCCAGCAGCATATGCTGGTCATAATTAACCAAACGCTCTCACTGCAATACGAAACCACAACAGCAGTAGATGAAAAAGTTAAAAGCAATTAATAACAGTGAAATTTAGAATATTTATTGTGGAGTCTTACAGCTGTTTCCGAGGAGCGTGTGCATATTGCTCCTTATTGCTCAGATCATCTGAAACACTCAGTTTTTTTTTAATCCAGGTTAAAGAACTTCCTGTTCCCAGCTGTTTTTCAGTCATTTTTATACCTTATAATACCTTTTAAATAATTTTACCTTAAGTTTGAATGTTTCTGTAATCCGAAATTAATCATTTCTATTTGCCATTTCCTTATTTCTTTCTTATTTTAATTTGAATTAATGCTTATGTTTATTGTTTTAATTGTTCTGTAAAGCACTTTGAATCACCCTGTGTTGAATTGTGCTATACAGATAAATTTTCTTATACACATCTCCACCAGTTCTCCACCAGCGTATGCCCTCTTCCCACCACCAACACATTTCCTGACCAGTTTGTTGACCACTCTGGCGTTTACGCATCTCCCCAGCACACAATAAAGCACAATGCTGGTGACTTATGGAGGATGTTCAGCATTTAAGCTTCCTGAGGAAGAAGAGTCAGTTCTGTATTATGTATTCTGCATCTTCCTGGACTGACCTGCGAGTCTGGACCAACTCAGCATCATCTCCTTAGTTTCAGATGTACTGGGGATACTGGAGATTAACCCATTGCAGCTGCAGCAGAGTGTACAGTCCAAGATGACCCCCGCCCCCCTATATTCCCCCTCGTTCTCTCCCTTCACGCAAACCAGCAGCTGTCTCATCCGAGTATTTCTGTAAGAGGAAAGATGGGGACGGGAAAGCCAGACGGGTGAAGGATGTGTGATAGCATGCAGCATCAGCTCTAAATGGGTTAAAACAATTAAAAGCTTCACTTCTTGTGTCAGATCCATTTGTTTGCGAACTCCTGGCTCCACTTAGCTCGTCCTGTTTGCCACCCTTAGGAATTCTTTCCAACCTATGCTGTAAATGTTGCGGCAACATTGTTTGTCTGCACAGCAGCAATGATTTGCATGTTTATCAGTTTGAAGCTGATCCTTCCTGCTTTCCATTTTTCACATTTTACTGCTCCAACACACCTCATTTTAGAAAAATAGGTCATCAGCTGTTCATCAAGCACTATGTGATGGAGCAGGAGATATGTTAAACATGCAGAGCAGGAAGGCCTGAAGACCAGCATCCTGAAACTGTTAGAACATATGTTCAGATATTAGCAAACGGCAGAATGAGCATTGACAGAGAAACTTAACTGGGAAGGCAGGAAGTGCAGACTGGATGCATGCAGAAGCACAGTTTGCACAGCCTCTCTCAGAAAAGGCTCCTTTACTGGCGGAGAGGTTGTGTTTTCTTTGCCCAGAGCCGATATGTGCCAAGTCCAAGGTCATCTGTCATGGCTTCTGACTGCTGCTTAGCAGTCAGCTTGTAAACAATCAAGTTCAAAAGTAAAGTCAGTTTTTATTTCTGAATGCTTTTCTAGTCAGAAGCCAGTCATTCTTATCACACAGTTATTATTTCATTTAAAATACGATACATTAAGGATTATCATCAGTCTATTACAAATATTTTCACACATAATGAATCTTAGTTTTTCTCTGAACTGTCACACTGCTGCTCTTAACAGCAAGACACTAAAAAACAGCAGAATTTAGAAAATCATCCTGGATATTTTTTTAATTATGTCATCATAAACAGCGATCCTTCTTTGTTTCCTTATGTTTGTCTGACAGAGCAGCTGCAGCAGCTCAGTGAGGGGAGAAAAAAAGCATAGATGTTCTTGTGTTGCCCTGAGGAGTCTTCACATATAACAGAGATGAAGAAGTGCCCACATGCAGCCAAACTGACACGGTCACATTTGATTATTCCACAAAGGACTCGTCGAACAAAGCATGCTTTTCTGTCAGATATGCAGATTAGCAGAGTGGTTACGTTCTGCAGCAGTAATTACCACCACGACTTACATAGCATGTTATTATTAATTTAGATAATTATAATAGTATGACTATATTAAACAGTATAAATAGAGAATTTAGATTAGAATGGTAATTGTTTCACCAATGATAGAATGTCATTTTAATTATGTTGTGTTTTGTCTGCTACATAAATTATTTATTAAAGTGGGAATGAAGCTAGATGGCAGAAAAATCTGCTTTATTTCATCTTATTTTATATAGAATTATATAGTAAATGTGTTACTGACATGAGAATTTTCATTATTATGCAGTTCTTTTGATTTATTTGCAGCTTTATAGTTAAAAATGCTGAGCATGAACCCTTCCTCAGATGAAAAGATAAACCCACTAATGTTTTAACACCTGTATGCTCCTTATTATCAGTGTTTACAGGGACCAGTAAAAGAAACTGGGCCATGCTCGGATGTCAGTGATGCTAGAAGTTTGTTCTCAGGTCAGCACAAACAGTAAATAGTTTGCATATTGAAGTATCATCTCTACTGGAGTACATATCATTAGTGACTGGTCTGACACAGTGATGATTATAGCATGGAATGGTCCACATCAGGCAACATTCAACTCTAATTTACAGGACTCCATTGCACAGAGGCTCAGGTGGGTTGGAGCAGGGAAACATAGAAAACCTGTAGGACCCATAGGTTGAGTTGAATAGCCCTCGTATACATCCTTCACATTTCAAGAATATTTGCTTAATACCTGAAAGAGAAGCTGAATAAAAGTCATTTAATGTGTCACGTCTCGCCGGCGGGCTTTTAGGCCACATGCCGTATCTTTCAATCGAATTATGGGGTCGTTCTAAATGTCTATCACTTTTCCACAACATCAAGTGCTGCAAAAACAGAGGCTGGAACTTCTCTTGACAAAAATGTTTCCAGTGCTGTTTCAGAGCCAGAATCTTACCTGGAAACAGATCCTGGACCAGGAAAGCTGCCACTGCAGCCCCAACATCCCCGTAACACCTCACCAGGTCCAGGAGGCATCCGAACCAGATGCCCGAGGCACCTCTTCTGGCTCTGGTCAATGCGGAGGAGCAGCGGCGCTACTTTGAGCTCCGCACATGTTATCCTATTTCAAAGGGAGAGCTAAGTCACCCTGCAGACGAAACTCCTCCACTTGGATTAGCGATCTTTTTCTTTCGGGCACTACCCACAGCTCATGTTCTTAGGTGAGGGTAGGAACATAGATCCACCAGTAAGTTGAGACCTTTTCCTTTTGGATCAGCTCGCAGGAAAGTAAACTGAACATTGATGGAAAAGATGTGGAAGATTATCGGCACCATACAGAGGGACGGAGCTGCTCCAGAAGTCAACTTTAACATTTGAACACCAACATTATACTAAGAACATGATAGCAAACAGTGCTGTCATCTATTTTTATAATGTCCAAACTAATTTCCATGTGACTAAAAACGAATTATTAAGGCTGCATTTAAGTCTGTGATTGACATTTTTCTTCTCTTTTAATTAAATATTTACTTTTCATATTTACAGACAATTCATAAACCTTTAAAAGAAAAATTTATTAATAAAATAGAAAAGAATTAAACCTGTATTAATAAAGATAAAAATAAATGAATAAATAAAAATGGAGCAAAGGACTAAACTATGGCTGCATTTCCTGGTTGATGTTGTTACACATCATGTTGCTGTAAACAGTCACCATGATCTTTAAATATCTGGCTTATTTTTTGTTCAGATTTTTCTGATCATCTTTATTTGACAAGTTTACAAACATTTAATTTTCCTTGTTATGAAGTCAGACACCTATTTCTTCATGCCCATGCAGAAAAGCTAAACTGCGCCATCTAGTGGCAACATACAGTCCTACAAGCAGCAGCATGTTGCCACATTCAGCTGCTACCATGCAACCAAGATCAATTCAAAGCCAAATCAAATAGGATAATTATAGCATTGTAGGACATGTATTGATGATAAGTTAAATGAAAGCTCCTGGGAAAGTGTGCAGTTTCTTGTGTTTAAAATGATCTGAACAGAGTTTTGTTTTTTATCAAAACTTACTCAACAAGGACTTTCTGTCTTTTTTGTTATATATCAATTCAAAAGATAAATATATGGTGTCTGGATAACTGACATGTAGAATAATTTACCTTTGATGATGAAAAGCTGCACTCATAATTGTTGTATCATTACTGATTAAGCGGAAACAGTAACAAATGGTAGCTATGCCTCATCCACAGCTTTTGGTTTAAAAGTTCAGTATTCAGAAATATTAACTCCATCACCATCTCTGAAGAAAAGAAACAACCATTTACATTTTTATTTTGAAAGGTTTTTCTGTAGGTTGATTTAGCTAAAGTCTAGTTAGAAACTGAGTCCTGTCAGCATTAGATCAAAACAGGCATCTAGCTATTAGATGCTATATTTGTTGATAGTATCTGATAGCTAATAAAATGTCTATTTAGAAGTTGTACTGTAATGTATTATGCATTTCTGACCTCAATGACTGGTGTAAATACATATTTATTGTATTCTCATTTTCATGCTATACTTTAAACTCAACTCGCAGCCTTGCTAGCCTCCTGTTAGGATGCTGCATCATGTAGCGCTAGCTTAGTCAGCACTAAGTACCTGGATGCATAGGAACTCTTAATCATCCGGTTTGTTTTGGTTATTTTAGCTATAATGAAAAAGTTTTGATTAAATAAGAAAATACGTGGTCCCTATACATTCTCTGAAAGTTAATATAGCTTCCCCACATTTTCTTAAAACTAATCTTGTGCTAGCATTGATCTAAATGAGCACTGCAACGCAGCTTTATGCTAACATTAGGTCAATAGCCTTGCATAACATTATTAGTTATACTTGCACACAAAATCTCCAACAAAATCTATTCAAGAACAAGTAGAAAACTTATTTAAACTGGTGTAATGATACTGATGATCCATGCAGGTCTGTCAATCAGGTGAGGTGGTACCAATCAGATTGGCCACCCCTCGTGCACCACCTTTGTAACGTTGTTCTCAGTTACCTCAGTAACATCAATGACTTCCTCATTATAGATGAGTGAGGAAAATGTGAATGGCTGCCCAACAATGTATTGATTTAACTCTCCACACTGTTACTGTTCCTCTACTAACACACACATACGTATGCAGTTCCATCCAAACTCGATACTCAAACCGAGTGTGGCGTGACATGAAAAGGTCGCAGCATTTTGCTCTGTAGCTATTTTCAGAAAAGAAAAGAAATTGGTTTACAATTTCCATTTCATTTCCTGCAGCAACTCTGACTTTTGCTGTCTAAGCGTCATCACATCAGGTAAGACAAAAACCACCACAGGACGTG
Organism: Pseudomugil tenellus; assembly: GCA_037177515.1. NCBI lineage: Eukaryota > Metazoa > Chordata > Actinopteri > Atheriniformes > Pseudomugilidae > Pseudomugil > Pseudomugil tenellus. Next base: position 10,969 of record JBAMHX010030058.1, read on the forward strand.
TTGATCATGTCGTTTGATGGCAATAAAACCTGTTTGATTTGGAGCTTCCTAGATTTAGAATAACCTGGTAATTTTCTGCTCAAAGAAGATGGTTGATTGTGCTTCTGAAAACTGTTCACTGCATCTAAATTCTGAAGATGAAAGGTTTTATCAGATATATTTACCAATCAAGCTGTAACCCGAGGCAGCTGATGATCGAGAGAATCTGACAATATGAAATGTTTGAAAAATAAATTTACAACGTTTGAAACATTCTGCGCCTCTGATGTTCAGCTTCCTGTTTCGGCCACCACTGCATTACTTAGGTGTTAGAATAAAGATTATATTAACTTCAATCCTTCACTGTTGTACTACAAATATTAAAAGAAATGGCTGCCTTGTTGGGTTTATAAAATAAAACGTTTGAGCTGGCTTTTTAGTTGGAACAGATGAGAAGTGAATAGAATAAAAAACACAAAAACCAGCATTTTCTATGTTTATTTACCTTGTTGCTAATAAAGACCACTTTTATTTGTATATAAATCAGTGTAAACTGCATTGCTTTTTCTGATTGAAGATTTGGATGATTCCTTAACAGGCCCAGCACAGTTTCCACCTCGTTTTAGAACAGGGGTCCCCAAGTTCGGTCCTCGAGATCTACCATCCTGCAACTTTTAGATGCAACCCATATCCAACACACCTGA
>JBAMHX010030059.1:0-11651 GCA_037177515.1 Pseudomugil tenellus
ATGTAACAGCCTTTAATCTCAAATAGCCTGAGAGATGCAACATCTGCTTTAATAGGATGTGAAGTTTCAGCTGCAACATAATCTCATTAAACAGACAACAATCTGTTGGTATGCTCTTACAACTTGTTATGGCAGGATAGTCAGCAGATAGTTTTCAGGATGTCTGTAGGTGATGAACGTCCAGGCTGGGAATTTAGCCAGCTTTCTGCTCCGGGATGTAGTGGCCATTGTAACTTAGCAACAGTAGATCAGTGCTATGCTGCAGATGCTCTCCGTGTCCTACTGAACAATAGAATGTGGAGTCTTTGTGGCAGAGTTGATGAAGCATGTATTTTCATCACACTGCCCAGACAGTGCAGTGATAGTGAAAAGGTTGGATGAGGACAAGCAGAGCATAAAGGAGTCATGTGGTGTTACAAACATACTGTTTTTATGTTTTGATGAAGTAATGTTCATCCTCATTCCTCTTTATTTTGTTTCACTTCTCTGCAGATACACTGGCTTCCTATTATTCCAAGCTCATATTAAGGTTGTAAAACTTTGACTCATTTATGGCCCAACATGCAAGCAGAGATGTTAATTCAACAAAGACCAGAGAAGTATGGAAAGATGCTGCTCCTCTTGTCTTCATGGTTTCATCCCTGCAGAGCAACACAATCATTTCCATCCAGCTGTATCTCACATAATGATCATGTGCAATTTGAATGAGCAATGCTAAACTGTGGTTTAGGAGATGGGAAGGATGCCTTGTGCCTTGTTAACCTGTAAAGTAACCTGCCTTTCAGCATGAAGCGGTTACTTTACAGGCGCTGACAGCACACTGTGCCTCATCTTCCTCACCCCGTCATTAAAGCATCTGAATTATAGTAATTATTTATGACCAGTTTATAGCACATTGAGTGGGTTACCACAACCCCTTTCTTTATCTTGTCAACTTTGGTTGTTGAATGAAATAAGCCCTTATCTGGTGTAAAAACGTACATCAAGAGAAAAGCTTGGTTAAATAATGGTGGAAAGATAATGGAATGAAGTTAGGATGATGGTTGTTTGATGGTGACATAGTGTCGGAATCATGGAAAAAAACAAAGAATATAAAAAGTAAAACTAAATAAAAACACAAAACTAAATAAAAGCAAGTTTAAAAATGATCTTTTGAGCTGCTTTTTAAAACAAACCACCGAGTCTGCCATTGTCAAGCCGAGAGGAAGAGAATCCCACAGGCGAAGGAGCCACTGTTGCAAAGGGTCTGTCCCCTTTGGTTTCAGCCTGGTTTGTTTCACAGTCAGAAGATCCTGATCATGTGATCTTAGCGATTGTCTGGGGGTGTGGGGCTTTAGGAGCTCCCTGATGTGACCCGGCGAGATGTAAATAATGGTGAAAAGATGTTGGGATGAAGGTGGTATGATGGTAAGATGATGGTGGGCTCAATCCACCAAAGTTATCATATAAGTTGAACCTGAACTGGTTCATGAAGTGAGCCGTCAAACAGTGAATTATCAACATTATTCATTTTATAAATGAATAAACATGATAAACATGACTCAGAGATAATGGAACCATCTTGTTCAGTTTAACAGGTCATGATATTTTTAATTCATATGCAGTAAGCCTGCGCTGACACCTGCGTTAAAGATGCACAGAGGGTTGAGTAGCCTGAGACCGGACACATATAAGGAGGACCAGGACCAGCAAGTGTCAGTCACTGTCCAGAAGGACGTTCAACTGAGGTTGGAGAAACAGGAGGGTTTTCTGGACATGGTCGAAGGAGCAGGGCTGGAAAAGGTAAAACTGAAACAACTGCAGGAGCAGCAGAGGTCCATAGAAATAAACATGATGATGATGGAACATATTCAGCATATTTTGTAATTTACAGTTTAAATTAAACAGGCTCCCACAGACAGGTGTGTGCAGAGGTCCACTCTTTCACTACATTATTAAATGAAAAACAAAAAAACAAGGCCTATGCGTTGGAAGTGATGGCTAGGGGTATCCACCACTTTATTGGTGGACCCCTGTTCCCATAATCCATTGCATAAAATTATGCCAAAATTTGTTTAGCTCCAGTTGTTGAGCTCTGTTTAACGCGATCAGAATTCAGGATGTGAAAAATGTGGGTTTATTTTGGGTCGCTCCTTACTGCTGCGTCTCAGCTTCCTTTTTTTGGTTCCTGACATTTTTTTAATTTTCATTTAATTTGATTAGCTAGTCAATGTGACAGCTAGCTCCAGCCTCCGCTGCTACCTGCCGCGGCTTGATATTTACTTTGGCAGGCTGCCAAGGAGTTTGTGTTTCTGGTAGGGATCCAATGCAAACGGAGCCTGGTGCAGAGTATTTATGGTTTTATAGTCAATTTCTTCCTTTTTATTAAGCTGTTGGTCCGTGTTCATTTCCTTCACTTTTTCTTTCACTGCGCCATATTTCTCTCTACTCGGTTCTCATGCTGTTTCCGACAGCTGCTTTCTCACACATTGCATTACACTTTTAAGGCCGCCCTGTGGTCATGAAAATACGGTACGAAATAAAAGATACTTCGTGAACTAACCTGCACTTATAATCACAGTACTTACAGGCTCTCTGTGCATCACTGCTGCAGGAGTCTGCCATGCTATCCAGTTAGCATTCACCTCTAATTTGCTGGTGATCGTTCATAGCTCAGATATATTTCTCAATCTGGATGCAGTTCTGTCGGTTTATGATAAACAAAATAATAAGAGCAGGAGAAAATCCTCTTGGTGGGTGTTTTAACTTCTGTGCTGCAAGTCATTGTTGTGAAATCACCTCTCTCTTATGATGGTAACATGCTCCATTCATAAAATCTGTAAGTTTCCTCGAGTTTTGTATGTATCCAACAACAGCACAGGTCATCCCAGAAGACATTTCTGTGAAAATATTGAATTAAATCTCTCTTCTAAAATATGTTGCTTTCCATGCATTTAGTGAGGACCATAAGTGAAAAAACGGTTTCAGAGGAGAAAAAGTGTCATGGCGACCTCCAGTGTTTCGCTCGGAAAGTGGTGGGTATCTCCAAAACGCCCCCAATCCTCCGTGTTGCGGCATATACATTCAAATACTTTCCAATAATCTGCGCTGCAGGCTAAGACGTGGGGTTTAAAACATGAAGACGCGTCACACGGAACAATTGCAATTACGTTGTCAATTTATTTTCTCAGACAAAAAAATGGATCGGTACGTACTTTGCAGGTGTTAATTGTAATATAACTCACGTGCAAATATTTGTGGGAATGGAAAGATGAAAGGACAAGATGACCAGGACGACGTCGACGTTCAACAGAAAGTTTCTCCCCAAGCTCACCCTGCTGCCATGTTGCTAAAAGTTACATACCTGACAGGTGAACACTCTTTATAATCTACACACCACACCCACAGTGCCACCCCCCGAGACACCGCGGTGCGTGCTCGTTGCTAGGGCGTGCGCATGCATGTTTCATCACACAGTTAGGGAAGAAACCAATAAACTCACCTTCAGGTCCTACACTCCGATTCCCCAGTCCTTGAATTAACATTGGTTTATACAATACATATACAATGCAATAATATAAATTTGCACTTGTTCAGTCACAAAGCTCCACCTTGTGTGTAAACTTTGAACCAAACCAGTATGACATCAGGACAGGATGCATCCTGAGGTCATGACCTTTTATTTGCACTTGATTTGAAGTCAATGAAACGAATATTTCCAGAGATATGGGCAAAAATCTGATTTTTTTTGTGCATAAATCACCACCTGGTGGGGGAACCATTAATGCAATAATGGTGAAATTCACTACAGATCTACACATCCAATACAGGGACCTAAACATGTTTGATACCGAGTATCAAAATGCAATTGTAAGTAGTTTCAGAGATACAGTATAAGCAAAAATCTGATTTTTCTTGCATGAAGCGCCACCTAATGAGGAAACCATAAACTTTCATGTGTAAGAGTCAGGCTCAGGGTTTCATTTTTATTTTCATGTGTCAATTGGGGAAAGAGAGAAATGTTTTCTCTTTGAGATTTATTAATCTCAAAACTATTAAACTATATAACTATTATAATTATAACTATTAATTTTCTTTTCTCCACAATAAAGCAGATTATTTCGCAGGGCTTTCCATGTGTGCTTTCGGTGCACTTTGAAAAACTGACTCACTAACTCAAAAACCTGATTCCGTGTGGTAAGTGACTCAGTAAAAGTGTCATGTTTACTATCACTAGATAACTTGGCAGCAGAATCAGTTTCACATTCCCTTTTCTTCTGCGTTTTTCTATAATTTGGGATAAATAAAGCTCTTTTTTCCAGCAGTAGAAACCTTCAGCCAACTCTTTTTTGCTTTCCCAAATGAAATGAATGGAATGAAGCAAGATAGAATATTAATGTCTGTAAGACATGAATACATAATTATTGTGTAAGAAGTACAAAATATTGTTGTAAATAAGATGATTGAAAATGAAAACCATCAATGTATTTAGTATTTAGTAAGTATTCAGTTCATTTCAAGGAAAACTTGATCTGGTTATTGCAGTTTGCTGGATCCAGATTTTACTCTACTTGCACTCCTTCATTTTCTCTGAAACAACTGAATGAAGCAGATTTGATTTAAATTCAACTTAAACTCTTTCTGGCCTGAAGTTCCAAGATTTTGATATCTATTTAAGGTGCTTATGATAGCGGTTGATAAAATGAGTAGATCAGAGAAGCACGGAGATTAAAAGCATATTGTCTGGAAAACTAAGATACCGCTCTGTGCTCAGAGAACACCTGAATCTGCCTCTTAAGGCTGAGCGTAAGGAAAGCGTCCTTTTTAGTAAAGGACACAGCTGCTTTACTTCAGAATCTGTCTGGAATAAGTTAACTTCTTACTTTTTTCTACATGCAAGTAATGTCTATAGTTACCTTTGCTGGGACCAGTCAGTGTATGCTTGGAAATGACGGATTGACCAACATTGATCGGTTTAGGTTATAATGAGCAACAGAAGAGGTTTGCCATGTCTGCAATCTGGCTAAGATGGTGCTGTTTATCTTCATGCTCCCAATATTAATAGAAATGCTATAATAAGATGAGTTCGGTAGGATGTTTTGCTCGTTTCACTTCAAAGCTGTATGGCTGAGGTGTTTTTGAAGATGTGCTGCAGTCACCTTCTCATGCAGTTCTGGCTGGTGGCCAGTAGAAGTCACTATTTATCCACCTGGAGACATCTTAATGAGCAGTTAAAAAGTCAAACACAACTCTTCATTTGCAAACATTCTATCATATGTAAGCTACATAAATCACAGCCAATATCAGTTTTACATAAACATAAAAATATAACTATCACCAAAAAAAAAAAAATGTTTTCTGATTTGACTACATGTAATATGTCAACTGTCCGGACTGAGGTCTACTGTGGGGTCAACTGAAATTTGCTATGAAGTTTGACTCAGGTTTACTATGAAGTTTTATTAAGGACAGAGTCAGGACTCTGAATGGAACATATGCAACTTTGCCCAATGCTGAGTGAGTATAAATCTAATTAGATGTCTTATTTCTGTCTGGGGCACACCAAGAGGCAAAAGAGCCATATTGTATGTAGTCCTGGATATTTGAATTTAAAACACTTCAAGGCATGACTGTCAACATCTGTGCCAAGTTTGGTGGATATAAAAGTTTTTTTTTTGTTTACTTACAGGTACTTACTGTGTCATGGCATTGGATCTTCATTCACCATGGTTACGTTTGGCGTAGGGACACAAGTTTTTTACTGTTTCATCATGAACAGGTGTTAGATATTTTGGAGCAGTTTCAAGTGGTTGAGGATAATTCATGAGGAGAAGGCCCACTCAGTGTAAAAAAATAGAAAGAACTAAGATATCCAAATGCCAGTGAGAAGTAGTGGGGTTTCAGACTGCACAGTAAACAAATCTGCTCCTCCTCCTAGGAACCCTTCTCTCTGGACACCTAAATAGATTTATCCAGGGAGCCCAGGAAGGGTGATCCCCATGAAGTATAAGCACAACCTCAGCTTCCCTTTGTCGAAGAACGGCACCACCATTCCAGTCAGCCTGTACAGCCCCATAGAATAGAGTTTTAAGAAATTTCTGGTGGGTCTCATCCACCCCCAGGGCCCTGCCACTGGGAAATTTTTAACCAGCTCAGGAACCTCAGCCTTGGCAATAAGAGAGCCCACCCATGAGTCCCACCTCTGCTTCCTCATAGGAAGCTGCATTCTGCTTAGGCTACCGATACTAACTTCTAATCACACCTTTTACTACTCTAAAGACTACTCTTTCAGCTCCCGGGATAAACCACAAAGTAACGGCACCATGCCCACACCTGCTAGGCATCTCTAGGCATCACCAGAAACAACTCCAGAGTGTAAGTGAATCCAGTCCTTCTTAAGGGGTCCAGAGCCCAAGCTATCTGTCGACGGGGGTCCAATTATATTAGACAGAGATGAGAGATGAGATGAAGTTTTATTGTCATTGAGCCAATATCCCGACACAAAGAAATTACATTTCAATAGCAGCCAATCCTCGATTATACAAAAAAAAAACACACATGACATATAGGATTAGATAATACAGAGGTACAGCCAGCAGACCAGAAAGATGAGGGAGAAAAAAGAGATATCCCTGCTCTGTATCATAGAGGGAAACAAAGAAGGGATTTCTAAAAAAACAAAAGCCTCACACAGAAGCACAGTAAGATTTACAGAAAATCTGGGTCGGGGTAGAAGCGTCCGTCTCAGTCAAGTTCCAGAATGGGACATAAAGCCCCCATAAAGACCCTTTTAGGGTCTTTAGGATACACATATCCTTCCACCATGACAAGGTGGTGACTCCGGAAGAGGTTAATGTTCAATATGTCCACCTGAACCAATAATGCAACATTTCTTGCAGCTATTTTGACACAACAAGAACTGATTACTGTCCTATGATCATGTCTGGTTTAACTCAGAGACACAACAGGTCCTTCTTCCTTAAATGAAAACAGTTCTGCTCCAGTCTGGTGATCAGAGAGCTGGTTACACACATGAGTCTTAAATTGCATTACAAAGACAAGATAAAGGCGATCCATCTTGATTTACAGCTCCTCTGACTGGGCTGCTGTGTTTACTGGATTAATCTGTTTGATTGTATAAAAGATGCATGACGGGCAGAATGAGGAAGTTTTTCACAGCATGACAGTAAAACAGTGGGGTATACTCACCATATGAATACAGAACAGAGTGATGGGATGGATGGATATTCATTACAGACAAGTCTCAGAAGTATTCCAGCCTTAATGGAATCATCTTTTTTATATACAGTTTATGGTTCTGCATAAAGACACATCACTACCCCAGCCTGTAAACTGGATGGTATGTTGACTGTCTGCATACAGACATCATTCTTAATTTTAAATATGTATTTGATCAAATTTGTTAAATGCTAATATATTACTGTACTATATATGTATCTTATCAATAAAATTTAACTGTCATGATTTATTATCAATAAAAGACATGCTAATAAGTCAAGTTTGAAGAATTTGGATTAGAATCAGCATCTTTAAATCAGATGGAAAAGGGTGAATGGTCTTGTCCAAATCTGGAATGAGGTGGTGATGCCAGCTGGTTTTCCCAGGGCTTTAACCATGGATGGTTCTGAGTCTAGCACTGATAACCAAATCCAATAATTGTCACTGCATATAGATGTTGTTAAATACAGAACTCACTGTGTTTTCTTGCAGTTCTAGTTTTATTTAGACTTTTTTAGGCTTAATGTTCCCTTTTTTGCTTGGACTGGTTGTAAAGTATGTAGCAAAACATCACCCAATTCTTTGTTTTACCATTTTAGTCTTCTTCACACCACCTCAGTTATTTTCTAACTTATTTATGGAATATCATAATTGCATCTGACAAAACGCAAAGATGCTCTGTACCATACCGTACTGTATGGGGAATGGCTTAATGGATATAATATGACTTAATATTAATATGAAATATCAATATTAACAACTAATAGATAATTGAATAATTACCTCGAGGCACCACCATCTAATTATTTGCTTACTTTGATAATACTATGTGGATTGAAGGAAACCTTATTAGATGATAGAGTTAATAACTCAGTCAAAGAATAAAATAATAATTAATTACTCTCGATAAATCAGTCAGTCTCAGATGTCGTTGTAAGTTCTAGTTTGAATTGATCTGAATCATCACAACAGGAAATCAAGACAGTCAACGACCAGATAATAAATGGGATATTTATTATCTAATCTATACATTGCTAAATATTAGAAACAAGCTAAAAGAACAAGACAGACGCAGACAAACAAACATAATCCAATACAACTGTGAATTTGGTGATAAATTTGAGTTATATGGAAAAGTTGTATGTGTGTGGAATTAAACATATATTAAGTAAACTGGGATGTTCTTAATCATGAGTAAGGATTGAATCGTATCTAAGGCCCAGATGAAATAGTTTCATAGCTCGCCAACTTTTATTTAAAGACCAGTAATTCCTTGCTGAGGAAATAGGGTTCATTTCAGAACCGCAGCTTATGACCAGTGGAGGGGCAGTTTGGATCCATTCAGATCCATTTGGATCCAGGCGCTGATGTCTTGCATTGGTGCCTGGGTTTGGAATCGCAGCCTGGGTGGTCGCTCTGGGTCCATGGAATGTTGGTGAGCTTATGGTTTTAGGTGGTTGAGACCAAAGATGGAAAGGTTCAGAAAAAGTCCAAAAGGTATAGTTTTCTAGGCTGAAGTTGTGGAGAAATCTAACTTCCGTTCAGAGCCTCAAACCAGAGTCGCAGGAGCAAAAGCTTAACAAGAGCAGAATACAAGAGAGCAAGAATGGCGGAAAGTTCTTTTTCAAAGCAGATGGCTCCTGCCTGAGAGGCTGAACTTAGGCTAGTCTAGCCAATCAGGATTCTGTGGGTTGGCTGACTTCAGGCCTACGGGAGTTTGCATCTGTAGGGGACTACTGATTAAGAATGAGTCCCTACCACAGAATTATCTCTAAATAGACATTAAAACTTTAAATGAAGGATATTACATTAAACATTAAATACAGATTAAAATCATTAAACCAAGATGAAACATTCTTGTGGTCTGTCTGTAAAATGAAAGACAAGTTACGTTAGTTCAAAAGGGTCCCATCTCATTTGACTTATGTTCGTGGAGACAGTCTTGAAGTGGGTAGAAGAAAGGTTATCAGCCTTGTTGTAGAAACAAGTTAATCCAGGGTATCTGGCTTGTGAGTGGTGTGGGTCATCTTGCAGACCCCTGTAGAGTCAGGAACTGGAAAAACAGGGCAGTTTACATCAAGAGATCTCCACAAATCAAACAAATCCAGCTGTACATTGAGTGACCCCAATGTACAGGTACCAAGCCAGGGTGCAGTCAGTATGCCCACACCTGCCCTTAGACATTGTTTGCCATTCGAGACCCAACCAGGGGCACAAACTCCCGGACAACATAACCGCTAGCATCTTCGGGACAGACAAACCTCTCCACCATGCTAAGGTGGCGACTCAGATGCATGGCCACAGAAATGTTTATTTAGTACAGAAATATAAAGAAAATACGATTTATTCAGCATCACTATAGTGTCAACTATAGTAAGACTTATTTAGCTGTTTTCTTCAATGTTAAATTTTTCAGGTAGAAGCTTCTGAAATAACTAAAAATTTCTCTATGGTCAGTAGCAGCACTGATGGAATGAAACACGTCAGGTTAGCTTGTCTTGAAAAACAACTCAGCATGGATTTATATACATTGCTACACATCTGCCACCTTCACATTTCCCACACGTCCCTCTGGACCAGACTATACCTGCCTGCAGCACATGTCCTCCTATCCTCTTTGTATTGCATTTTAATAAACGCATTACTTCTGTTTCATAATATATGTTATACAAGATTGAAAACACTTATAAGAAATACCCCCTCAGTGAGGAAACCGATGCAGCACTGTGGAGACTCCACCCGCCCCTACCTGAAAACTTTAGCACTCCAACAAAACCACGTCATGGAGTAGGTGGGGGAGATCCGTCTTTCTGAGGCAACATCACGGGTTGGATGGGGAAGTGGGTGGGCTTCTCTGGCTGCTCAATTCCAACGAGACAGATTCGCAAGAGAAGCTGGGAGCAAGCCCTAGTAAGCCATTCCCAGTTCTTGTTAAGAGACCTTGCAGCAAGAAATGAGTGGTATGGCAAAACTATACAATGTGTTACGTGTGGACAGCTTCTCAATTTGTTTTTCTCCTCAGGTCATAATCATCAGGTTTAGGTTTCCGTAGCCGTACATTGGAGGGCTTGTCAGACAAACTATACACACCTGGAGGTCATCACTTTAAAAGCAACCCACCTGGATGACAGGAGACAGCTCTCATCTCTTTCTCTGTTCATTTTGTGTTTTGGTGTTATGCTGGGAAGAAGAGGTATGTTGTGGGAAGGAGGTGGACTAGAGGCCTGTACTACGAAGCTGCCTTACTTTTGATCGAATTGTATCACCACAGCTACCGATACTAAACGGCTAACCTGATCTGGAGCAGGTTATGAAATTGGTAAGGACTAAAAGCCTGAGAGGAAAGACCACCCCCTGTCTTTTTGGTATAATTTTTTTTTTCCCGTGGGACGAAACAGTAGCCAATCAGATGAAATGTGTTCCTTTCATCCATACAACAGATACAGTAATAAAGCCTTGTCACTGACCACTCTGTTTTATGTTTTTATATTTGTTTTTTACTTGTTACCGAATCCTTTTAGCGCCACTGGAGCTGCTTCTGAAATGGAAGTTAAAAATAGTAATAATTTTTTTTCACACCTGACATACAGAACCACTGAGTTACGGAACGCACAACTATCCTGCATTCATGGTGAAGGAGTTGACATATATAATGCGCTGACATGGAAGCAGATCTTCTTACTGATGGTTAACTGAATAATTGGAAATTTAGAGAAAGACACATTATGAGGTGGTTTTAACTCTTTCAGTACCACGGGGATAACAGGTGACACCGCTGTGCATGTCTATTTCAGAGTACAGTAACTCCTCATTACTTCACGCAATATTTATTATTTAAGCCACCGTTATTTGAATTAAAATACCTATTATTTTGGTTCATTAAGGCAGGCATGATGATGATATGTCTGCTGTGTCATGCTGAGCAAATTTGCTTTGTCAAGAGGAACTAATTATATTGTGGATGTCGGAGGAAAAAGGACAAGACGGTTAGCTCTGAGTCCGCACAAACTTTATTTTTCACCTCTCACATCCAACCACAAAGAAAAAACAACATCCGTTTTTTTCTGGAACTTCCCCTCCTTACACAACCGTGTCGTTTTTGTGTGTGAGCTCTAAATGAGTGTCACCACAGGGGCCCCCCCAGAACACACAAAGCAAAAACATGCATCTCCAGCACAAGGAAACCCAAAAAATGAAATCACAACAAACTGTTTACAGTGCAAAATGTCAAACATATCTGCTAGGCAACCTAACCGCCCTGCCCCTACGGCTATGCCGCACAGACCCCGGGAGGGAGGAAGGGACAGGAAAAGGGTCAACAGCAGAAGCAGGGTTAGGAGGGCGGCCACGGCGTGGAGGACGAGCTACTTCCACAGCACTGTCCTGAAGGACATGAGCAGGCTTCAAACGATCCACTGAAACCCTGTCCTGGC
>JBAMHX010030060.1:0-11644 GCA_037177515.1 Pseudomugil tenellus
TCATAATAACTGTTTCCACAATGGTGTATTTCATTCATAATGCCCTTTTCCACAGAGGTGTATTTATTTCATAATGTGCTTTTTCACAATGGCGTATTCTCAATCCTCAATCTTTTAAATAAAGCATTTACTTTAAAAACAAACCTAACACAGTCATGAGGGATCTAGTCTTTATATATGTCTATGCTCTGGGTATAAGAGCACGTCGCATTCCTCCACACTTGGCCTTTCCCCCATTTGTCTGTTGGCCTCGCCCATTTCTGTGGAGTTTTTCAAACTAGTCTGAGGGCATGGTCAGTCTCTTTCAAGGGGGTGAGTTACACTTTATGATCCAAACATTGTTCAGCATACTTTTTGTTTTATATCTGAACTTTTCTTACATGTTCATGTATGTTTTTCTCATGTTTTCTTTCTCGTCTTTCATCATCAGTGTGACCATCCCAGAGAAGCTGGACTACTTTATAACCAGATACGCAGACCACAGCCATGAGAGGTGGTGTATTGAAAAGGTGAGTTACTAACAGGTCAACATCTTAATGTTTTTTCTGGATTAAGTTATATCTCTGCTTGTAAAATGGTTGTCTTTTTGTTTGCTATCATGACAACCAGGATAAAATTTATAATTAAATATGTTGGGTCAGTTGCAAGGATTGGTATGAGTCAAACCTTCTCATTTGAGGACAGCTGTTCTGTTTATGGAATCTTGGTGAACAGTGTATGGCCAAGGAACTGTGTATACGTGGCTATTACCATTTAGTTGTGGTTACTGTGGTGTCTGACTATGGAATTAAATTTTATGACCATGGAGTCTGGTATCTGTGACGATGGAGCTCTCTTTACTGGTGTCTCTGACCAATAGGTGGTTAGTAATTCCTGGTTTTCCTCACTGAGTTTGAGTAGTAAGGCTGGGCAGTATGACCTAAAATTCATTGTGCGGTATGAGTCAAATCCTTTTGCGATATCATTATATATATTACAGTTTAAATTTATAGTTTACAATTATAAAAGCAATCAGATAGAACGTAACTTTTGTGGCATTTATTGTACAGAACGTAGTATTCACAATTAAAAACATCACTTCGTGGTGTAAATTGAGTAAATGAACATAAATAACATAAAAGAAGTAGAAAAGAATGTTCTTTATATTAAAAAACAGTTTCAACAAAAAGTGGATATCATAATCAGTATTTCAAGTACTTCTCCACAAAGACTTGCAGGTGATCTGCGACTCACTGGAAATTAGCCTGAAAAAGGTGGAGGTGTTTGCAATGGAGAATGCCAGCCTCAGAGAGTTGGTAAAATCTCTCACAGAGGGGATGACCTAACTGAAGAAAATAAGATGAAAATAGAAATGGTGATTGATTGCCAGGGTTGGAGCATGAGGGAGAATTTAGTATTTTCAGGCTCCCCGAGCCAACTGAGCAGGACCCTAGGACCATAGTGAAAACTTCATTCTATCTCACCTGAAGCTCCCAGAAGAAATGATGAAAAACATCTCCCGTGACAGAGTCTATCATCCGAGTGGTGAAAAACAAGGTGCCAGCAGACCAAGACTATGGATTGCCAGAAAGTTATGTTTCCCATCAGAAAAAAAAAGTATCACGAAGGCTTCTGAGCTGTAATTTTACCAGGTGGACCAGCTTTATCTTGAGCTTCCCTGTATGAAGACAATCTTCTCCATCACCCGTTTCACATCCTCATATTAGCCATGACAGTTCAGAACTATTTATTTCAAAGTTAATTTCTCCAACAAGGGTGTGGTAGAAATTTTACATCTTAGCTTATTTATTCCGTCGTTAAATAATCATATAATGTATTATGTTCTTGTGTGAGGTACAATCTTGTTGAAAGGCCTGTACATCCTTTCATCTTGTACGTTCATAAGTTAATGACAATCCAACCTCAGTGCACGTCCATTATCTGATGTTTTCTCTGTCTAAAACAATGTTTAGGTATCCTCTAGATAACCAGAAACTAGCTCATGAGAGAGGATCTGTTTATACAGAAAACAGTCATTTAACTTTTACATAGTGCAGATAATTTCCTGTAAAAAATGTTTTTCCTCAACGACTGAAAATTGTTTAAATTAAGCACTAATCAATTTAACTTTTATTTGCACAGCATCTTTTCCTAACAGGCTCGATAGGGAAAGACTGGATTAAATCAATCCCATCTCCCCTCTGATGGGGAGGGGAGATGAAGGAAACCTCCTGTAGAACCCAGGTTGGGATCAGGAGGTCAGAAAACAAACAAGTAGTCCCTGCCAGTCAGATAAACCTGCTAAGAGAAGATACACAAGTTAATAAAGACAATACTGTCACATGTTTATTCATGGAAAATACAGACTTATGTTAAGTTGTTTCTACAATGACTCACACTTTTCACACTGTCATGTTATAAAAACAAATATGCTACAAAATCATAATTAACAGTCTGGAAAACAGTAATTAAACACAAATTCCACTTTTAAGAACCATTAAAATTAGAATCAAAGTTTGGGTTCAATGAAAAAAATGAGGGACCTGAAATCAGACATGATCTACATTTTTTGTCTGAAAAATAATTAATTTTGTGATTCCACCAATGTGGAATAAATGCAAACAATGTCATTAAAATTGGCTGTTAATTGGATTTTTATGTATTCGTTTTACGTGATCAAGACATGAGACTGATACTTTGCTTGTGCTTCCTAAATACTACAAGTAATAATAATAATAATAATAATGATAATAATAATGATAATAATAAATATTTTTAAAAATATTTGTAAAAATATATTTTAAAAACACAACTAAACGGTGCTTTAGACAGAAAAGCTTATCACGTGATTTTTAACACCCAGTATCAATATTATAGAAAAACAGCAAGGATGAAGAGAAGCCAGTTAAACACCAACACGTATATGATTATTTTACACTGAGGGGAAAGTGCAGGTGTTTCACATCAGGAAAGATGTGACTGATAAAACACCATCATTCTACACATCTTTGTCATTTAAAGAAAGCTCCATATTCCAACCTTAAAGGGACGGTGTGTAAGATTGTGTTAAATTTACCCCATTCTAGTGGTGTGCTAATTTATTACAAGCAACTGAGTAGTGTTTTCTGGCGCATTGCCGTTTAAGCACGTAACTGTGACTACAGTCAGAAATGTAAAAATGTTGCTCAAATTCAAGGTTCACGCCTGGTGATGAAGTACAGAACGATACATAATTCTGTTTTGTAGATGAGTTACAAGCATGCTTTCCATGTATTTGGATCTTACACACAATACACGTTAGCGATTAGCTACTGCTAATAGCTATTAACTACTGCTAATAACTAAAAGCTACTAGCTTTTGCTAATAACTAGTAGGGGCTGAACGGTGGTGAGGTGGTTAGCGCTGTAGCCTCACAGCAAGCAGGTTGCTGGTTCGATCCCCGGCTCGGGCGGTGACCTATCTGTGTGGAGTTTGCATGTTCTCCCCATGTTAGCGTGGGTTCTCACCGGGTTCTCCGGCTTCCTCCCACAGCCCAAAAACATGCACCTTGGGGATATGCCGATTGGGGACTCTAAATTGCCCTTAGGAATGAGTGTGTGTGTGTGCATGGTTGTTTGTCTGTGTGTGTGGCCCTGTGATAGGCTGGCGACCCCGCCTCTCGTCCTGTGTAGCTGGGATTGGCTCCAGCCCCCCCGCG
This sequence comes from Pseudomugil tenellus, assembly GCA_037177515.1. Taxonomy (NCBI): domain Eukaryota; kingdom Metazoa; phylum Chordata; class Actinopteri; order Atheriniformes; family Pseudomugilidae; genus Pseudomugil; species Pseudomugil tenellus. The sequence continues at coordinate 3,678 of JBAMHX010030060.1, forward strand.
ACCCCATTATAAGCCCCCGGAATAAGCGGTAGAAAGTGGATGGATGGATAATAATGTCATCGAGTGAAGTCGTATTTCATGACCTGCAGACTCAAAGATTATATGATGTAGAGATAGGAAGAGGAAAACGAAAAAGGATCAAAATAGGAAAAAATAGGAAAATACGGCTCAACCGTGCTCAGCTACCTCTCGGTAACAACTTCTGTGAAGATGAGCAGCAACTGTAAACAGTAGCAACTTAGCTTGTAGGATAATTAGTGAATTAGCATCTCTGCCGTTTTATATAGCAGGTAACATTAAAATATCCAACTCAACGGCAGTATAAAGTAGTTGCTAGACTACCCTGTAGTTTTTTTAATAACACTAAATCAAACTTCACTGTTATTCACCGTTAATGACTGAATTAGCTTACCTGTCCAGCAATCTCCGCGTCTGTTTAGAAGTCCTCTCCTTCATGAACAGTCTTTATCTGACAAACGTTTCATGGTGTAGAGTTGTTTTTTCTATTTATGGTTTCTTTTTTTATATTTTATCATCCCTCTCCTTGGACAAAGAGTGTGCATGCCCCTCCATGGTAAAGTTGAATAAGCCTCGGTCTCTTTTGCTTGTTTATCCTACACCGGCTTCTCCCCCTCCTGCTCTGACGACACACGTGGACTCACAGCAGAAACGCGAACGGCTAACAAGTTTGAGAGATTTACTGGACTCTCTGAGGTTGCGTTCAGCATTGCAAGTGTTTCCAAATGTTTATGGCTAAACTCCAGCGAGTGGCAGATTGCCTAGAACACTTTATGGATTATTTCCAATATGCTAAAAGAGACGTCTAGGGTGCTTAACTTTGTTATTGATGAAAATAAGAATATTTGTCCCGTCTTCTACAGGTGGTGATATAACTCCCGGTGAATCTGCCCCTTGTGGTATCTTAACCCGGTATGAGGTGCAAGGAGTTGATGTTTTGTTTGGCACACCATGATGATTCTCTTCTAGAACTGATCTAGATAATCTATCAGGTTGGCCAAATCCTCCTTGCTGTGCTCCAGAGTGTACCTTTTTTAAAGACACTTTTTCTTCTGTTTTTGTTATTTTATGTTTTTGTTTAGAATAAGCTTTAGAATAAGCAATTAAATAAATAATTTAAGCAAAATGTTTGAGCGCTGTATTTCCTACAAGAAATACATCAATATATCATAGCTTACCTTCCGTCTCTCTTTCTTACCGGCGCCCAAACCATTTCTCCTTTTTTTTTTTTTTTTTTTTTTTTTTTTGCTTTTACAGCTTTTAATAATCTGTACACTCAAAACATTACTAAATGCCTCCAAAATTACACTTCAGTGCGTGCTTTGAAGTCTCAGCTTGTGGTGCCTTAGACATAACTTAAAACTAGAGGGGACAGGGCTGTTTCTGTAGTCAGTGCTAGACTCTGCAACGGTGTGTTTCTCCATGTCCGAAGTGACCTCACACCACACAGTCGAATGCTTTAAGTGTCGACTTAAGACCTACTTTTAGGTTTTTGGCTTTTAACAACGTGAGTTGTTTGGTCCTCTGTGTCTTATACAGTGGTGTTGCCAGACAGTTTTAAGTGTAGCCCCAGTATATCACTGTATAAAGATGATGTTAAACATAAATGCCCACTTCTCCTGTCGCATCTGCCATTGGCACCTTGCTTACAACCAGAGCAACACTATAGACCAGGGGTCTCGAACTACAGTCCTCGAGAGCTACTATCTTGCAGGTTTTGGTGTATCCAAAATGCAACACACCTGAGCCAAATCGATAGCTTGTTAACAAGCATGTGCAGAAGATGACAACAAGTTGCTTGAAAATTCTTCATTTGAATCAGGTGTGTTGTTCCAGGTAAACAACAAAACCTGCAGGATGATACACGGATGATAAACTCCAGTCTCTCCAGTCTGCGCATTACGTGTAACATAATGTGTAATGAAATAAGTTTGGCTAAGAAGTACAACTTCATGATTTCTAAGGCTGGGAAATTAATTATGATGAAGATGATTGAATTCTATGGTTTGATAAAGCTGCGACTCGCAGTCACGTGGTTGGGAGAATGGAAGGCCACGGATCTTATAGTAAAAGGGGCCTGTCTCAGGGGACTTACAGGAATAGATATGATTAAACTAAGTGTCTCCTATAGACGTGATCCAAGGGTTTAGATTTTTGATCAAGACACCAGCATACCAAACAGGTTGGGTTACTTACTTCAGTGCAGCGCGATCAAAGTGGTCTGTGATGATTGTCTGGCAGAGCCGAACCAATGCGGTTCTTCGAACAACGGGCTGGCACCAAGCCGGGTATGGGAGGATGCTTTGGCTGGTGTCCTGACCCGAAGGAAGTTGCTGGCGTAGCAGATGGGTTGAGCAAATTATACTTAAAAGAATGATTCGGAAAATGACAAACGCGATTACACTCAGAAGAAATCTATCAATTACTATTGCATGCAGTTAAATTCTGTAGTCTAGACTTTCTCTCTTAGATAATTGCAGATTACTTTAAGAGGTTAAACAAAGGAAGATGTATGTATAGATAAGCATGCGAACTTAGGCCGAAACAGGCAAACAACAACAAACGGAAAACAAACAGAAGAGCTTGGCGAAGAAACTTGGCAAAGAGCGATCAAGAACCCAGATTTCAGGAAACAGGAGGATTTAAATTTAGTGCTTCTCCAGGATGGTGTTTGCTCTTTCCCAATCAGGAAGTGTGAACATAATTGTGGAAGTGGGATTTTCGGGTGACATTGCAGGTCTGATTGAAGGAGATAGTCACTAATAATTTTCTAAAAATAATTTTCCCAACCTAAAATCATAATTGGTTTATATAAGCATAGATGACTGGCTGGATGAGATATCGTTTTCATCACAACAAACAGAGAAGGGAATGCATTGTGTCATAGCTGAAAAGGATGAATTGTTATTTTAAGAGCTAGCAGAGAAGAACATTTCACAATAGTTTGCATTTGGAGACACATGAAACATGACAGTGAAATGGTTAGGAATGTCCCTCTGGGGGGCGCTGTTGATTTGTCACAGAAATTAATGGATTAGTAACTTACTTAGATTTAGTCCTAGAGAAACAGGAAAAAAACTCAAATGCATTTAAACCAACGTAAAAGTCCATTTCTGTCTAGGTATTGGGGATTCCTCAACAAATTCATGGTGTTCTTAATAGAGAGTTTAGAAATGTTGCAGTTCTCAACATAGTATTTTAGATGGAAACCCAGGGGCATCTGGGGACCCCCTGGGTGGAACAAAAGAGGATTACAAAGTTCCAAGTGATCTCTCATTTACAGTGTGGCATTTATAATTAAAGGTAAACCAGGTTGTTGGTCGCAGGGCAGTTCTGGATCCCAACAGACACCCTGCAATGTCAGAATGATGGATGGTTGTTTTTCAGATGGAGAGTTCAAAGAGTCATTTATCTGATTTTAAGTTAGATAGAGTCTGAGAAAGAGGGAAACTTGAAGGGGATAAATCCAGTGTCTTTGTCTGACCTGAGGTCATGCTTTGGGAGGAAATGAGTCTGCCACATGTACTTAATGAAAAATGTTTCTAAAAGTTTGAGTGAAATCTAAAATCACCTCAGTAAATATAATAAAGGTGGCAATAACTTTACAAATATCTCTGATGAGACGGTGGGTACAGATAGAAGACAGAAAAACGTAAAGAAAAGAGTAGATGGACAACAGCAGGGACAGGTTTGTGTGAATCTCACTGTTAATCTGTCCCCATTCTTTTTGGAGCAAATTATTTTAAAGAGTTGAATCAAAGTTATGACCTATCTGTCCTGATATAAAACAGATTTAAAAATGTATAAGATTTTACTGACAAATCTGTCATTTTGATTAACCATATGTGACTGTTTTTCAGTTTTCCAATGGCTGGTCGTATGGAGAACAGTTGTGTGAAAGCAGTAAGAGCAATCCTCTCCTGAAACCATACAAAAGTCTTTCAGAGAAGGTATTTTCCATCTGTTTATCTGAGTCAGTTTTTCCTATTAAATTTAATCCACAGCAACAAATCCTTAGTTTTAAGAAGATGTTAGATTTCTTAATGGCAGTCTGATATGAAAATGTATGAACTCACATAAACCTCATCTATAAACCATTCTCTTCAGAAATGTGTGTAAATATGCTCCTAAAAAATAAAATAAAAATAAAGGAAACACTGTTTAAATCATTGGCTACCAAAGACATCTGATATAACAGTGACTGAAAGCCAATGAGTTGACAAATAACACAGTCAGTCATGTTTCTGGAATATTAATGTGTCCAGTTAGAAAGTAACACTGCATAGTTTTAGCTCCTGCTGTGCAAAAGTAAATGAGGTGAACTGGAAAGACAACCCAAATGAAGGAATTGTCCTCTAGATGGTGGACAGAGACCATTTCCTTGTCCTTTCTGAGTGATCATAATATTAGTAGATTGGATTTCTACAGCGCTTTTGAAGGGACCCAAAATGCTTTTCATTGAATCCATTATTCAGTCGCACTTGGTGACTGTAAGATATGTAACCACAGTTGCCCTGGAACACATTGACAGAAATGTGGCACGCGATGCACCACCACCAAAATATCTGTTCACATTCATAGACCAGCGATGCAACACTAAAGAGGGAACTGTTTTTCACTAAATGAGTTTGAATAGAGGAACAAGATTCAAACTGACCTTCTGCTCATTAGATAACCTCCTCTACTTCTACCACTGCCATTCAAAGAGATGGACCTAGATCAGGTCTACCCCAAAAGTTCAGCAGTAGCGAACAACAAAGAAATTCAGTGCTATACAGCGCTAGACTATAGAAACCCTCAAAGAATACTGGGTCAATTTTAAGTTGCAAAACGACTCAGAAATTGTGACAATGATGGTACATTCCACAAGTTTATCTGTTCTTGTTCTGGGAATGATGTTCTCTACAATGTAGCAGGACAATTACTTGGGTTGCTCCTTGCTGGAATGTGAAATTTTCCAAAATCCGCTTCATGGAAGAGTTTTTAAAAAAACTCAGACATTTCTGTCTGATTTTCAGGTGATTGGTGTGTTTTCCGATGCACTGTCTGTCACTGCCTCTCTGTCATGATAACTTTAATTTATGTAAAATGTAACATTTTCTCAAGATGAACATCAACATGTTGTGTGACTGTACAAAAAATGTTCTTCCTCTCCATCACACTGAGGAGGAATACTATCAGTTCTCAAGTAATTTCAGAACAGGTGTCTTTTTACCATTTATGGTTGCCTCAGGGTTTGTAGGTGTAAACAACCATGAATGTTGACGAACATTTATCAACAGCTGTGTTTAATAAAGTGCGTCTTACAGGCTTTCACAGTTTTTTCTCAATATCTTCAAAAGATGGAGTTTTTAAGCTTTTCAAAAACTAACTGGTTATTGAGGAAACAGATTTTTGTTGTCTTTGTCATCACAAATCTAGTTTAAATGCCAAGATGTAAAACACACCCAGACCTCTGAATGTTCCACATGCTTTTGACCATGTAGATGTGCAGTACCATTTCATGGGTATGTTTTGTAGTGTTATGTGCTGATTGTCTAGTGAAACTCTCAGAGTAGAAGCAGTAATATCAATGTTATGTTTCCATGGACATGGATGTCAGTGGTGGTATAGGTCCATCTGTATTACCTGGAACATGACATTGTTTTCTGAAAGGATGAACAGTTCACTTATAATGTACCAACACAGGACTTAAGTTTCTACTGAGCTGCTGTCAGCTGGGGTCTAATGTTAGTTTATCTTGCAGGATAAGGATAGATACTGCCGGCCAGTCAGAGAGTCTTTGAAGACCATGTTGTTGTGGGGATGGAAAATTGACCGGAACGGTGAAGGAGATCACTCTACCCTGCACAATAAATCCAGACGATTGTCACAGGCCAGTCAAGTAAATATCAACATATTAACACACGTGATTTATTTTAAAATGTGAAGAAAGAAATGTGGAGAAATCTCTCCACCCATCTTCTTTCCTCCCACAGCTGTCGTTTGAAGGAGCTTCAGCATTCAACCCGAGACCCATTGATATGAGCAATGTTACCCTGTCCAGAGACATGCAGGTAAATAGTTCTGCATTCAGGTACACAGGAGGGGAAACAGAATATTCTGGACCTAATGGAAAACAGTGTCTTGATTAGCTGAATTGTTGCATACACGGTGTAATTATTTCTCCCCTCCTATATTCAGCCAGGAACTACGCTTTTCTTTATGACTGAATAATTTTATTTTATGGCATGTAAATCTATTTAGAGTTATGGCAATTTACTCATTATTGCAATAGGCTTATATAGATGAATTAGGATAGTTCTACCACCCAGCAAATAACTTTAAATAAGGTGCTGTTCTCTCCTTGGTAATCTGGAATCATGTTTTTCTCTTTCTCCTGAAATAAAATTAAATAATGAATATTTCAGAATGTTTCCAAGGTTTTACTAGATATGTTAAACTGAAAAGATGATGTTTATTTAATAATTCTTCTGTGGTTTTTATTGAATTGCTCGTAAATGTCAGCTTTCAAGAATAATGCACATTCTCAAGAAGGTATCCTTGCATCTGATTGCCATTTCTCACTACGGTACCCAAAAAGTCTTCAAAGAAGTTTGAAAGCAGTCAGTCAAAATTAGAAATCTAGGAAGAAAGAGCCTTGCACAGGCAACGATTTTGCTTTAGAACCCAAGAATTCATTTGTCAAATTTGTTCTTATGGTGCAGTTGTTTTTCCTTTATTGTTTTTCAATCTTTTGTTGAGTTTTCATTTAGCAGTCACTTCCTGTATCCAATGCAACCATTGTAAGTGTTCTCTAATCAACGTGAGACTGTTTTGGGCCATTTTTGTAGTTTTCTTCACCTGGTATATTTCTGACATCTCAGCTAAAGCTCATCCACCACAGCAGAACCAGAATCCAGCAGTTTAACTGCCAAGCTTCACTCCATAATGGTCTGAATTACAGTAGCACCCTAAGCTCTTTCGGTTTTTAATTTTGATTTTAATTTTTATTTGTATTATTTGAATTTCCCTCTGCAAATAATAATTTTAATTTAATAAATTCACATATTACTTTATTTTTGTTTTTGTTATGTGGTCACTGAGACTGAGAATCACAACTAGAAGCCTCTAGACTGATAAATTAAAGACCTAATAAAAGACCTTGTTAACCATAATTAATTAGGGTGGTGCTCAGAGGTAATATTTGAATTTTTTTGTTTGTTTTTTTAAATTGAGGTGTGATCATTACAAGTGGGAATAATTGTGTTTCTGTAGTCTATAGCAGAGCTCTTGGCAGAGAATTATCATAATATCTGGGCCCGGAAAAAGAAGATGGAGCTGGAAGCAAAAGGTAGATTCTTCACATAGCCTCTAACACATCTTTACATCACATCAACTTTCCTTCTACAACACCTACAGAATATCTTTTAGATAGACATCAACTTCACATAACCTTTAAGACAATTTCATGACACCTTTGCATTACTTGCAAATTACTTCTACATCACCTCAACATCCATCAACTCGACATATATTTTCCACATTATCTTAATGTCATCGCCTCATCTTCTCTCCATTATTTCTGCATCACCTTCACATTACCTCATCATCTCAGCTTCACCTCCACGTCACCTGTATCACCTTCACATTACCGCTACATCACCACTACATTACCTCTGCATCACCTCTATGCTACTGCTGTATCCCCTCTATATGAACTCTGCATCACCTCCCCATTCCCTTAATATTACCTCAAATTCACCTCCACATCACCTCTACTTCACCTCCACCTCACCACTAGATTACCTCTATGCTACCTCTTTATTACCTCTACATCCCCTAAACGACTTTCGTATCACCTTCACATCACCTCTACATTGGGTCATAGATCAGTGGAAGTCAAAAGCAGCAAATGGTCTCATGTTGTGTTATACAGCAGTCTCTGTATATATATATATATATATAAA
>JBAMHX010030061.1:0-11639 GCA_037177515.1 Pseudomugil tenellus
AGAGCAGGAGAACTCCATTGAGTATCTAACACCAAACTCCCTCATCCTGGGCCGGGCATCAACTCAAGGAGACACTCATGGTCTAGACCTCATCCCTGGCACCGGCTGCGAGCTATCCAGGCCGGGGTGGATTGCTTCTGGGCAAAATGGAGAGAACTGTTCATCCATCAAAAGTGGCATCGATCAGAGAGGAATGTTAAACCTGGTGACCTCGTCTGGGTAGCTGACCCAAATGCCTTGAGAGGTCAGTTTCGTCTGGGCTGAATTTTGGCCGTCTACCCTGACAGTAAAGGGATCGTTCGGGATGCAGACATTGCTACTTGTGTCGGCATCCCTACTTCTCAAGGGAGGGGCCGTGAGAGGAGGAGGGTGGTCTTCCGTTCCCCACGGCAGTCATCAGAAGGGATGTGAGGAGACTGGTGGTTCTTCTTCCAGTGGAGGATTAAATCCTCCTGTATTGACTTGATTCATTCTCTTCACATCAAGTCATTGCTCAAGCTGGCTGGTGGTGTACGCCAAACGCTGCCACCATGCTCAGCACATTACACGATTACGTCAGGCTGGTGGTGTACGCCAAACGCTGCTACCATGCCCTCATATTGCACAACACAAAGAATGCTACATATTTACCATATTCTGCATACTCGAGCAGGCCATTATAGACACTGAACTGCACATGGACATTTTGCCTGATGTACGAAAAAAACCAAACTATTGTAATCTGTGGTGCAATGTAATGTTTGTGACATCCTTGGATCAAGTGATCACTCGGTCAAGTGGGAGGTGTATTGTGTACGTGACAGTGGTGGCTTATCTGGTGGGTGTCTGCGACCAAGTCAGCTGATGACGGGAGCCTATAAATCCCGAGCCGCCGGCGCGGCCCGTCAGCTGATTATGGCCCGTCAAGATGGCAGACGCTACCGGTAAGTCGCCTCTCTCTCGCGCTGAAGTTGTGGGTTTTATCTGCACTCGGGTTTAATTCACTGGTTTAATTCCACGAGTTGGGCGTTTGGTGCTGATCAGCGGATCGCGTGTGATCCGGCGTCGGAGGTTGTTGATCTGAGCGTTTTTTTCCTTTCAATTTGGTGTTTGTAGCAACCAAAGAAAGCAACATAGCGCGTCACGCTCTCGCGAGATGGCGCATCACACTCACAGGTGAACAGTGGAATTCTGGGAAATGTAGTCTATGCAGCACTGGTGATTTTAGATGGTTTAAAAGATGGGCACATTGCTTTAAATTAAATTCATTCTTTAGTCATCCATTATTGCTTTGTATTCTGTGATGATTGGTTCTGTAGTTAGATATTATGGGTTTGTTTTGTAATGGTTATATTTATTAGTGTGGTTTATTTGTTTGATTTGTGTGTTTTGCTTTGCAGGTTGCAAAGTAATGAACCACACAGAGTTGTTCCAGGTCTGCTGTTTTTGATGCCCATTCGGTGGGATAACCGAACACTTATTGAGGGACAGGTGTCAAGCCAATATGATAATGCTCACTTTTGCTATATATGAAGCCAATAGCATTGACAGTTATTGCATCAGTTGAAAATCTGCAAACAGTAAACCACTGGGTAGGTGCTTCTTAGAATGAACATTGCTCGACACCAGTAAATTCATAGCATTTAACATGACCCAATACAATATTTTTATTAGGTTATTATCATTGTTGCCACCACCACCACCAATTAAATGCATCAGTAGGCCTTCGTCCTCAAATATAGGCTCCTAATAAGGTCCCGTCTCCTCTGCACAAACTGGTCGGCCCTGCGACTGGTTATTGCATTTAGCATAGCAAACGCCACAAATAAAAACCGACTCTGAAAAGAGTCACCAAACAGAGTAATGATGACAGTCAACAGACCAAACCGCTGTGTGAAATGTCTGCATGCCACAAAACAATGGAAAAGGCTTTCCTTCCCCTGTGCCAATGAAGGAGTAACATCCTCCACTGCAAGTCTACATGTCTTTTCACTAGAGGAGGTTTGTGCAAAGACACCCTTTCCAGTTGGAAGTCCAAAGGCAAAGAGAAATTAATTCTCGGTGTGTCTACATGAACTGACAATTTATCAATCAATCCAACTTTATAAAGCGCTTTTCATAAAATTACTGTCATTATCTTTGTTCAATCTTAACCATTAGTTGTTTTTTCTTTTTTTAAAAAAACTTTCCTTAGGCCCTGTCAGGCAGTGCACCATCAAGGTCACCAGAAGTCCAAAACAAGCCACAGTTTGGCAGGAAATAAATCAGTGATGAAAGGATTAAAAGTACATGTGCAAAAGCTATCAAGCTGGTCACATGTACAATCACAAGAAGGGATCTAATCCCAGGAGAGCAGCCATAAGGTAAGGATCCGGATGTCCAGATGAAGGAACTGATGTTCAGTGAGACGCATCACCTGTTCCAGAGTACAAATTCTTGCAGAAGCTTGTCATAGCAAAACCATCCCAGGCAGGGATAGGGTCCCGAGGCCTTCACACCAGAACCAAGGGTCCCGAGGTCTCCACACCAGGTTCAAGGTTCCAGAGACCTTCACACCAGAACCAAGGGCTCTGGTGTGAAGGCCAGACAAGTGACAGTCTGTGATATATAGTTTGTGTATATCACACATCGTAGATAGGGAGGATGTATGTGTGAAGTCCTATTGGGGTTGGGATGTGAGTGTGTCACTGTAGGTGGTTATTTGTTTTACAGCTCTGGGGAAAAAGCTGTCCCTGAGTCTGTTTGTGCTGATTTTAATGTTCCTACATCGCTTTCCTGATGGAAGCGGTACAAAAGGTTTGTTGCCCAGGTGAGTGGGGTCCAGGCTTAACTCCAAGTACAGATTTGGCAGACTGAAGCCCACAATTGTCACTGTCCTCACCTCCCAGGCTAAATCCTTATTCTCCTGTGTTGTCTAGCTGCCATACTACACAGTTACACTGAGACACAGGATGCTTTCAAATGTGGCTCTGTAAAAGTTCACGAGCAGCTTAATAGACAGTCTAGTCCATTTCAATTTGCTGAGAAAGAAGAGCCTCTGTTGGCCCGTCTTCACCTGGTGTGGTGTGTTTGCTGACCAGGAGAGGTCAAAGGAAATATGGATGCCCAGGAACTTAATGCTGGCCACCCGCTCAACTGTCTCCCGAAGTATATAGATGGGAAGGTCCAGAGGCCTTAACACCAGGCTCAAGGGTCCAGAGAAAAATTGAAAAATTGCAGCTCTACTACATAAAAGAACCAGTCCCTGTCCCCCTTCCTCCCAGGGCAGAAACAGGACACCAACAGGATCCCAATGCAGCTCACCCCCCCAAAACTAAGTCTCTTTTGAGTGTTAGACAGAAGAGAAGATGGATGATCAACACAAGCCAGTATGTGCAACAGAGTAAATAAAACTACATTATTTATAACCAGAATGGTCCCCCACGAAGACACTTTAGGTATAAGCCATTTCCACCGTAAGAATTGTTTGTTTCCATGAAAACTCTCCAATATTTCAGCACTTGGCTTCTTTTTCACAACTGTGGTTTTATAAGAAGCTTTTGTGTTTTGTTAGTAATGATGTAATGTCTCAATGCACTGAACGTGGTTTGATATTGTATAAGGTGTGTCAAAAGTTTAACAAAAATGTGTCCATCTCTCTCTCTCTATCATCGTTCTCTCTTTATGTACTCTGTTTCATCTCTCTATATGCTCTCTCTCCTCCATGCTCAGACTGCATCCTTCATTCTGGAGAAGGAGGATAAGCATCCTGTACCCTATGATCTGAACTGGAATTGAGGTTTACTTTGGTCATGTGGGTGATGATTCTAATGTTTGTCTTCATTTCATCTCTCTTGTCGGAGCTATGTGGTATAAAAGAAGTTCCCTGAGTTTGCTCTGTGTTTGTTGGGTTTGGTAGGAGAGAAACTGGAATGTTATGACAGTGAAACATGTTTCCAGACTCAATGTAGAACACACAACGTCAGGTCAGTCGGAGGAAAACAAGGAAATCCTCACAGAGCGTAATCATTTTACTCGGACAGAGAGAAGCTAGCCATCAGAAGCTTAAGACTTGGTTCAAGTCTACTCCTCATCTCATGACCTGCATATCAGGAAGGTGGCTGTCATACGATGTGAATGGCATCTGGGATCCGAATCCATGTGGACATCCTCCAATACTGGGTGACCTACCTGTCCAGTCAGCCAGAAACACTTTTCTCCCTGGTTGATTCCATTTCATGTCCCTGAAAGCTGTTAGAGAGCAGAGGCGGCATCTACACTTATAAAAGGTCACACTTGGTGTGCCAACCAAGACCGCATGTAGGCCGAGATACTACAGAAGGAAACGTGCACATGTCCTGGATGCAAAGGAAACAAAGTGCAAAGTAACGTCAATAAATGAACAGATAGAAATTGTCATGATGTTGAGGTACGTCGGTGAGGACCCAAAGGCAGGAACAGGCAGGCAATAGGCAGCAGGAGTGCAGACTAAACTTAGTTTTATTACATGGCCAAACATGAGGACTTGACTTAACAGACTTATCAGACTTTATACTCTCATCTAAACAGCCGAACAGAAAACCAAGGGTATAAATGCAGCAGCACAAAACAGGACACAGGTGAAAACAATGATTTATACAAACAGGTGAACTAATGAACTGAAGGAAAACAGGAAACAAAAATAAAAACCCCAAACCCTGAAACAGAAATGAGAGAAAAGATAAGGAAAAGTGATCTTCAGCAATGTAGAAAAAATTTTCTACATAATTAGTTATTCTTCATTAATTCCCTTTTAATGTGGCTTAATCCAACTCACAGTCCAAAAGGTTGAAGTCTATCCCATGGACTGGACTGGTACACATACACAGGGACATATTGTCCCTTAGTTTCTTAGCAATAACTAGCATGATAGATGTTACTCATTGCGTTAACATTAACTAGCATAACAAATGTTACCTGTTGTGTTAGCATTAGCTAGTTTGGCTTAGTGCTGTGCCATGTTTAGCTGGACGGCAACATAGAGAGAGTATCTAGTGTTAGACTGAAAACCCATTTACCTAAAATTACCGCATGGCCATGACAGCAGGTCATTTCTCCTTTGTTCTCTGATTGGCTGCTATTTCTCTCCGATATATTCTAATCCAGATAAATCTATTATACCAAACCTTACCATCTTCTGCTGCTTATCCGGAGTTGCGGGGGCAAAAGCTGAAGATTTCCCTTCCCACCCACATCTGCCAGCTCATCAGGGGAATCCTGAGGTGTTTCCATGCCATCTGGGAGAGATAATCTCTCCAGCGTGTCCTGTGTCTCCTCCTGAAGGGACGTACCCGGAACACCTCACCAGGGAGGCGTCCTAATCAGATGCCTCCTCATCTGGCTCCTCTCCATGAGGAGGAGCAGCGGCTCTACTCTCAGTCCCTCCCGCATGACCGAGCATCTATCTCTAATGGAGAGCCCGGTTCCCCTGCTGAGGAAACTCATTTCAGCCGCTTGTATTGGCGATCTGGTTCTTTCGGTCACTACACACAGCTCGTGACCATAAATGAGGGTTGGAGCAAAGATCGACTGGTAAATCAAGAACTTCATCTTCTGGCTCAGAATTACTGCAGACGCACCGATCTGCCTGTCCATCTCGCGCTCCATTCTTCCCTCACTTCTGAACAAGTTTAATTCCTCCACTTGAGACAGGACCTCGCCCCCAACCCGTAAAGGGCATTACATCCTTTTCCGCCTGAGGACCATGGTCTCAGATTTGGAGGTGCTGATTCTCATCTCAGCCGCTTCACACTCGGCTGCGAATCGCTCGATGAGAGCTGGAGATACCGACCAGATGAAGCACACAGAACCACATCATCTGCAAAATGACCCGATTCTGACGTCTGAACCGGATCCCCTCAAGACCTTGACTGTCTATGTAGGTTATCAACAGGATCGGTGATAAAGGCCAGCCTTGGCAGTGCCCAACTCTCACTGGAAAGCAGTCCAGATAAATCTATTACATTTCATAAAAATATATTATATCCTACTATAATCTAGATTAATCGATTATAATATATCATAATCCAGATAAATCTATTCCACTTTCTTTTTTAGATAATTTTATTATAATCTATTATAATAATCCACATTAACATATTATAGTCTGTTATAATTCAGATTTATCACAAGTTAACATGTTCCTTCTATAAAACGCTTGGTCTTCATTGACATACACAAGCTTCTTCTCACATGTAAAATAATGTGGTGCCTCTGTTTCCTCCTCAGTAAACTTTATTTATAAGAAAACTCAGGTATAATTAACACTTGCTGTGAAGTGAATGATGAGCAGGTATGTCATCGACTTATCTGTGAAGTTGCACCAAAAAGCCAGCTCAGCTCAGCAGCAAATCAAGTGGAAGCAACGTTAAGTGTGTATGTGACAGCGTCCAGGCCGACTGGCTGGGTTTAATGGTGTGTAACGGCAGATTAACGTTCACTGGCAGACATCCGCCACATGTGTCTCGCTTTATTTCACCTGACAGACTGATGAAGGTTTGCTTTTTGCTACAATCTTAACCAATCAGGTTTTATCTTTCTGATATTTTCTGAGATTGTTTTCTCGCTGTTTTTGTTCAGGTTACAGTTCTGTCCAAACGCTGTGATCCCAGTTTGTCCAGCTTTTTAGATGGAAGAACCAAACCAATCCAGGGGTCAAACCAAAACCCCAACGCTGTGGTGAAGTTTCAGAGCGTGAGAAGCTTTAGCTGACTACTCTACACTCTGACTCAGATGCTGAGAAACAACCAGCCTGCAGAACTTTCATTTAGCAAATACTGAAATCATTTAACTAAACAGCTTCTGTTCATTCAATCAGCAGGCATTTAAAAACACACACACTGCTGGTGCTGCATCACATCACTGTTATGTGCATGTAACATAATAATATTTTTTCTTATTATTATTATTAATCACTAATTAAAAATAATGATATTATCATTGTTCTTATTATTGTTGTCGTTGCTGTTGGAAGGTTGGACTAAAAATCACAGCTTATTTTACTACAGAAGCATCTGTGTTGTTGCCGTAGAAACGGAGTAATTTATTTTGTGCTGTTGCTTGTGGACATGGTGGGATGCCTGCTAGCTTTGAAATCAGCTTGTTTCAGTGTCTCATCAGCAGCAGTATGCCCACATAAAGCTCAGCAGAGTCACATCTTCTTCTCATCTTTGTTCTGCTTGCTTTGCTCTGGTACAAAGCGCCACAGTCCAGTTTCATCCTCAGAACGAAAGATGGAAATCTATGTTTTCACTCAGCTGTTGGGCTTCGTGTGAATGTGCTTTTCTTTAGTACTGCTAACGATGATGCGAAGCAAAACCTGATATATGGAACAGTCAGCGTTCCATCAGAACAGTCGAGCCAACATCAGCCTGACTTCTACTGGCTGCAGAGATCTCAGGGAAGAGACAGGAAGCTGTTAAGGTAGATCTTGGAGTTAAGCCTGGAAGAAGACTCTGCTGTATGAGAGGTAAACGGGGTGGGGGGGGGAATCTGACAACATTCATAATATTTTTTGTTTTTGTGCTTTTATCTGATACAGAACACATCAGAACTCAGATCCAGGTCTGTGATGATCCAACTACAGAACCGGTTCTCTGAAACTTTGTAAAGCTTGTGCTTGTGTGAAAGGTCCACGTTTCAGCAGGTGTGGACTCTGTGGAAGTGCTATTTCTCACCAACGACATGGTGTGAGTTGGTCTGATTGGACAGCTAGTCCCAGAGCTGGGGGGGGGGGGGGGCATTTAGCAGTGGATCCACGGTGACTATTCTGCTCTGTAATGTGAGGCAAAGTGCAAGGCTGAAAAATCTGCCCAGAGACATCTAAACGCCTGAGCAGCTTCATTAGAATCCTCCTCTTCCTCCATCCCACCACTGCACTCATCTATCCCTCCATCCTCTGCTTCTCCTCTAACACTCCCCACCTCCCTGATCTGTCTGTCTCCTCCTATGCCCTCAACCTTTTTGCGTCTGGCTTCCCTTGAGCTGGAACTAACAGCTATGATAAAATGAAGTATGACAGCCTGGACATCTGATGAAGAGCGACTTGTATTGATGAATTTAATTCTGGTTTCAGATGGTCGGTCACCAAGAACCAAGTGAGGACGAGTCCACAAACATCAGTGAAGAAAAGACGTGTTCTTGAGATTTAGAGGTTAATTCTTTCTGTTTTCCAGCCTGATAATAAAAATGATGAGAAGAAAATCAATGAAGATCCAATGAAATATAGTTAGTTAATTTTTTATTTTCTTTTTCCTTACACAGCCTATATGCAGAGAGATTGTGGTTCCCAGAAACCAGAAAAAGTCTGCCGTAGACAGGATGGTGAGGGGGTTGTAGGAAGATGATGATTGCTTTCCAAACCCGCAGTAGAAGCTACTGAGTTCAGCACGTCTGGATCTCCTACAGAGTGGACTGCAGGTTTCTCCACACTGATGAAGGCTTCTTGGTGAGAGGTTTCACATCATCAGTCTGTTTCTGGGCTGCTTGAACAAGACCTGGTCATTATTTCTGTAGGCCTCTTCTTTGGTCAGAGCTTCCTGAGGTTAAGTGTGACCGTGGCTTCTTGTTGTGTAGGATGTCATAGTGTCAGTCATTTCATTGAGGTCAGCTTCAAAGATGTCCAATCAGAGCAATCAAAGCAGACGGTTGTCAGAAAGACCCAAAGCTGCATGACAGAGCGAAAGGCACCGTCCCTGGTGGGACACTTTATATGCTTTCTGTATTTTGGGAAATATTTTTGGAGAGGTTTGCTGTGTTCACAAGGATAATGAGCAGGGAGTCAGGATGCTTTTTTTTCCACTGCAGTTACCTGGTCAGCCGGCTGTTGTAACGCCTTTGTTACACAGACCTGAGGAGAGACACCAACCAGAATAAATGAAGAAAACTCGTGCGGTGAATAACATGTTTTGCAGTTTGTAGATGAGGGTTGCATGATTTGGACGGCGCTGTGATATCGTTGAACCAACCTTCATTAACGCAGAAGCAGATTCCACTTCCTTTTGTTTTGAACAGCGAGCTACGATCCACCCGGAATGTCTAGAATCTTGGTAGCCAAAGTGCACCGTCCTGGTCATGTTCATTGAGCCAGTTTTTCGTGAAGCATGAGACAGCGCTGAAGTTTGTGTTTCTTGATGTATAGATGGGAGCAAGGTACGTAATCCTTGTTGCTTCAGTTTCACTAGTGCTCCAGCATACCGCATCGGCGTCTTCGGCAAATCCCATACAGAGCCTCTGCTTCTCTAGCCAACATCTCCACAAAGTTGTCCTGGTTGTTGATAACTGCAGAAAAATTGTCAGTAATGGACAGTAAAATGTTCTGAAATTCTTCTTTGGCGTAAGTGACCAGAGATGGACAGCAGAAAACCTGATAAGAATAAAACAACATGGAAAAGTACAAGAGAGCAAAGGCAAATTTTGTTTTCAGTTATTTAATGTATTCAAAGAAATAGCACAAACACAGAAGAAACATAAATGCATAATGAGCTATATGTACAGTTCATATAGTATCATGACGCTAAGAACGGTTAGCTGTCACTACAATGATCAATAAACATATGTAAATACTTTTACAAAGAAACATATAGCCAGTCGGTGTTTCACACAAACAAGTTTACTAAATCTGTTTTTCTTGGCTTAATCCACCATTTTCTATTTTATTGATCTTTGGCTCCTGGTTGGACACATTACAATCAATTTAAGCTGATTGGTGGAAAGTTAAACTGGCAGTGACATCATCATCATGTCCAGATGAAAGTAAAGGTTTCTTAGCAACCTGGTAGTGATGTGATGAAAATGGGATAAATAATGATGGATATACTATCTGAATGAACTCTACATGTCTGATTGTAAACCTGATGGATGGATAGAAACGCTGGAAAACCTCTGTAGATCAGATGAAGAGTCACATGTTTATCACAGAGTTTCATGTTACCCTGATAATGTGCTTCATATTCTAGCCTGAGTACCTGGTCTCAGATCTGTGCATCAGGGCTGCTGCCTCTTCGGTAGGGAATGTGAACCTGCCTTCTCTCCTGCAGCATCACAAGTCTGGCCACGTAAGCTTGAGATGAACATGCTGGGCCTCAGCGGGCCATCAGCTGTCATTTGTGCAACACCCTGGTCTGTTGTCTCAGTCAGCGTGAATAACCCTGCAAACCCCTCATGTGGGGCAAGGTCATGGTCCACAAAGCACAAACAAACACTCTCCTGTTCAACAGCAGATCCTGAGCTACTCATCAAATACTGAAACCTTAGACACGCTCCAACTTTCGTTATTATTAAATCAAGCATGATATGGCAGAAAAAAGGAGCTTGTCATCCTCTGTTCTGAGTTTCTAATTTAGATTCATCAGCACAGTCTCATAAGGCTCCTCCAGGCCTGCCAAATGTGGTACATGGCTGACAATATTCAAATGGTAAAACACATTATGTGTCCGTGAAAGTAAAGCAGAGCCTTTTTCATCTTTAAATCCCAAAAAGGGGAAGTTCAGAAGAGTAAACAGGGAAATCACAAGACTTCGACAGACGGACTGAGAAGTGGCAGATGGGCTGTAATGTTGCCAGAGAAAATTGGACAACCATTTCTCTTAGGATGTAAAGGTGCTTTAGGACAGATCTACGAACGCTTTACCACGAATTCCGTTCTAAGAATAGTCCTTCCCAGGAGAACCGGTTTGCTTTGCATTCACACATGAGACACCCCGTGATAGACCGATGTGATGCAACCATCTGCAATGTGACGTGTACTCTGTACCGCTCCAAAACCAAAGAAACCCTGAGCCGAAAACACGGCTAACAAGCAACTATAGCAAGTGAGGAGGTCACTGCGTTGTTTGTCTGTATGACGTAGGGTTACCACCAGTCCCGTAAAATACGGAATCGTCCTTTAATTGACATTTAAATGTCGCGTCCCGTATTGGTTCAATACGGGACGCGATTTGTCCCTTATTTTTGCACATGTCCTGTACACATGTATGCCATACACATCAACACTAAATCTAACAATAATGAACAAAATAAACTCCACCACGTCCTCAGAAGCGAAAACGCTTAAAGAAGTATAGACATGAGTGGGAAGAGGCACATCCTTGGTTGGACAGCGTCAGTGAAGATAAATACAAGGCCAACTGTAAAATATGTCGGCGAGTATTTTCAGTGGCGCACGGCGGTCTGTCTGACGTCAGACAGCATGCATCAGGGGAGCATCACTGCAGACACATGCGAACACACAGGACCCAAGCGTCAGTGACACAGTACTTAATACCCCAATCATCTCCCGAGGCTGATACGGTATGAAGCGAGTCATGAGTTATTTAATTCATTTATTTGTTTTCTATACCGATTGGTCGCAGGTGGGATGGAGCCAATCAGTCACCTATTTCTTGAGTGTTTAGGGAGTTGAGTTTTTAATAAATAGCAAAATGAATAACTAAATAAATCATATATATATAATCTATATATATATATATATATATATAGATCTATATAGATATATATAGATCATGTAGATATCAAACAGCAGTGGGCCCAAAATGGAGCCTTGGGAAACTCCACAGGTTATTTTAGTTTGCTCAAGTTTATAGTTACTTATAGTCCCTGTCCTTTCAATACCATCAATACTCACACCAATTAATTATTATTAT
>JBAMHX010030062.1:0-11625 GCA_037177515.1 Pseudomugil tenellus
GAAACCAATCAGTCCATTAGATTACAAAGATGTCTTAAAGAAATAAAGACCTGGATGACTCTAAATTTTCTCCTTTTGAACTCAGAAAAGACTGAGGTTGTTGTTTTTGGGCCTCAGAAACTTAGGACAAATTTTTCTCACTTTGTAATCAAATTGGAGGGCATCAATTTGGCTTCCAGTACCACAGTAAGGAACCTTGGAGTTATTCTTGACCAGGATTTGTCCTTTGGCTTACATTTGAAACAAAATTCTAGAACCGTTTTCTCCAATCTACGTAATATTGCAAAAAATTAGGGACATCCTATCTCAGAGTGATGCAGAAAAATTTATTAATGCTTTTGTTACTTCTAGACTGGATTACTGCAATTCTTTATTTATATTCTGTCCCAAATATGCTCTGAAAAGTCTCCAGTTGATCCAAAATGCTGCAGCAAGGCTCCTGATGAGAACTAGCAGAAGAGATCATATTTCTCCAGTTTTAGCATCTCTTCATTGGCTCCCTGTTAAATTTAGGATAGCTATCTCACTGAAAAATTTACGACCGGGTATAGCGTACCTTGGCTCCGCGGTCTGCAACATGCAGATAAACCCTTCGTTCTCCACCACACTGTACGGCCTCAGGTCTTTGGCGATGAAACAGGCAATAGTTATTTTTTTAGCCCGCTCCGAGCCAGGAGGAAGCTTCGTGAAGTAGTGGAGTGTGCGTTGGTCTGCAAGTGGCGACTGACTCTGGGCCATGTCCTTCATCTCTGGATGGTGCCTGGTAATATGAGCCCGTGCATTTGTTGTGTTGCCAAAGTACTTTAATTTAGTTTTGCAATGCCTGTACACGGTGTGCGTCATGTCCAGCTCAGTTTTTCCGGGAATCTGGTTAAAGCCAAAATGTTGCCAAATTTGAGCCTTTAGCGAAGGCGGTGCTGGTTGTATCTCCTTTTCCTCCATCTTTGTTTTGTTGTTTTCTCCGCGTGCTGCTTCCAGATCCGGCTGCGTGGTGAAGTCACGTCCGCTTATTTACAAAAGAGAAACGGATAGCCAACAGGGTTTTTTTTTTTTGTTTATTTGTTTTAAATACATTTTAAAATTGATTTGGGGAAATTTCAAATCGATTCTGAATCTTACCAAATGAGAATCGCAATTCTTATGTGGATCGATTTTTTGGCACACCCCTAGTAATCAGACCAGCAACGTTTTTCCATCTTCTATTGTCCAGTTCTGGTCATTCTGTGTTAATTGTAGCCTCAGTTTCTTTCATTAGACCCATTTAGTGCCCATTCTCCTCTGTCATGAACAAGATTGGTCCAGACAGTTGCTGATCGATGGATATTTACTCTTCTTCAGATCATATTAGTAAAACTTGAGATGCTTGTGTGTGAAAATACAAGTAAATACTTAGACCAACAACCATGCCATGTTCTACACTCTATCTCTTCCTCAAGCCGATGCTCAGTTAAACTTCAGCAAGTCATCTTGACCACATCTGCATGACTTCATGCATGGATTTGCTGACATGTTGGCTTATCAGCTATTTGTCCTAAACAGTTGGAAAGATTAAACTGAGGGTCCATAGAGTGTTGATAACATCAATTGTGAATAAAAAACTTAAATCCTAATCTTCTGAGCAAAGAGTTGGTGGCCTTGGGTAGAAAAATCCCCCTTCAACACCACTGGTGGGTGTGTGAACAGCCAGAGACAGTTACAACATGAAAGCAATGGTGAAGGTGGTTGTGCAACTAGAAACAGGTCAGAGGTTCCATCAGAGAAAAAATAGTAATTATGGCAAAGAAAAACAAGGATAATGATCCAATAATGACACAGGGGAAGCACTAAAAGCTTTACTGGGAGGTGCAGCAGCAGCCTGGACCTGCAGCAGTAATGATGGATGGTTCAGGGTTCAGTAAAACGTGTTCTCACCAAACAGATCTAGATGCGCTGTCCAGCTGACCACTATCTCAGACACACATCTACATCTCAGAAACAGGTTCGTGTTTTAGCCTGTCCTCAATCCAGCTAGTTGTAAAGTCATCCACCTAAATTACACATATTTTCCTTTACTAACCAGTTTAGTTGTCATTCTCTCAAAATGAGTTTTTAATGTTTACCTGCCATGGGTCCACATACATTAACACCACCTACTGTCTCATAGAAAAGCACAGATCACATCTGGCCATGACATGTTTGGCCTACTAGTTGCTAAATTTCATCCCTTCCATTCTTTTAAATAGTCTACATCTGTGCAACATTCCCAACTTTCAATCTTACTTTTTAACTAAACTTCTCTTGGTGTCTTTTTTCTTAATTACCATCTATTGTTTAATTTATTAAAGGTCCATTTATGCTTGTCGCAGACATTGGACAGTCCATCTCTTGTCGGTTGGAGTACCCAGGCTTTTCTAAACAAGTTTATATCAGAGCATTACTGGTACCAGTTGATGTCAAAACATGGCTGTGGATTCTGAACAACACTGCCCTCTAGTGGAGAAACTTATTTAACTACTGCAGCAATATAAAAGACACACGAGGACATCAATATTTTCTGACGTAAGGGAGACAGTTGTTGTGTTGTCTTCCTGTTCCTCTTTGTCTCTGGTTGGTTTGTTCTTTATACTGGTTATGTGTCAGGTACAAAACTCAACACTGCCCCCATGTGTGTTGTTGCTGCAAGTGCAGAATTAGCTGTCAGACAGCTCATATCCTTTAAAAATGACCCAATGACACAAATAAATCAAACAGGATACGTTTTTAAGATTTCAGGGAACATTTGTAGCTCGTTTTGGATTTGTGAGCACCAATATCCATCTTTATCGTAAAAAGGCAATAATGATAATAAAAAAAACAGGAAACAGTAATAGTTTATTTAAAGGTTATTACTGTGTGATATATCAAAATGACTGCAGAAGAATCCACCAGGAGCAGGAGAATCTGGTTGTGTGAAGCATCGTTTGAGCAAAGATATCAAAGGAGAGATGCAGAAGGTCTCAAAGTGCATGTATCACATTAGAGGTTTAAAACAATACTGTTCTTATAAAAAAATGGACGGAGTGACGTCACCTGAAGGCTTCTGATGAGCTGAATAAAACCTTGTCAGGCAGTTAATATCGTTGCCATCTTGGCAGCGTCAAGCGTACTGTGACTTCCGGAAAATATGTAAAGGTGGAGCTGAAAGGGGGGGCTGTCGGACTGGGGGTGGATGATTTACATCTATCAAACTGAAAGTTACCTGTTGCTAAGAGCCAACTGAGCTTACTCGGATTTAAAGGGGAATAATCGGCGCATGGGTTTAAGTGGGGTAAAGCTAAAATGCACTGTTAGCGCTGTGCTACACTCTGCCTTCTTCCTCAGGAAGAAGTCCTGTCAATCAAAAGAAGACGCCTCTAATTATGCGGAATTTTAAGTATTAATATCATCTAAATGAATGATTTAACCCACCCCCTTCTCACACACACACACACACACACACACACACACACACACACACACACAAAACAGCTGATTGATGTGGTGAGAAAGTAGGAACGTGTTTACAACGCGAGACATTTAAAAACATGCAAACAACCTGCCTGAATTATCTCGTTTATTATAAAAATGCCGGTCAATTGTTCACTGCACATAAAAACATAGACATCCCCCCGCAGTCATCCTCACCTGCTGCAGAGGAAGCTTCTTGTGGAGAAAGGATCACAGAGATTTTTTTTCTTTTTCTCCTCGCTTCTCCTGGAGGATGTAACAAGCTTAACTCAGTTGTTTTTTTGGAAAAAATGAGTAAAAATAAGTAATTACTTTTTAAAAATGAATATTATCCAACACTTTATTTCTGCTGTAAAGTTGCTCTTTTTAACATGAGTCCATGGAGACTTGCTCTGTTTTAGAGCCACTAGTGGATAAGGGGGAGAACTACAGTTTTTGGTAGGCTACTTCTGCAAAGGCTTCGCTTTTGACTCCCAGAAGTTGCCGCTTGATTAAAATGGACAAAGAAGAAAATAGCAAATTATACAAGTATTTAGTTGCATAGACAGGATCATTTCCAGATAAAAACACGTATGTCCGGAATAACTTTGGCAAATGATGGCATTTTAATACATTTCCATGCTTATCTTTTACCAGAAGATGTCAGTAATTGTTACACACTGTACCTTTAAGCTACTGAGTAATCAAAGAACATGTTTTCTCACAGTGGCGTCTGATTTGTCCAGATGAAAGTGGGGTGAAGCTGAAGCAGGTAGATCTTCAACAACCTTATGACAAACTAATCAGTCCAGCTCACTTGCCTATTAAGCTGAGCTGAAAACAGTTTGTAGAACCTTCACGATGTTCTTAGTTTAGTGCAAGTATTCAGCACCCTGGAGGTTCTGAAATTCTGCATGGACAGCTTGAAGTAACACTGTAATATGGTATTCTCTGGATATTTGTTCAGTCTGCGTTCATTGCAATTTAAGACAGCTTCCAGAGAGAAATCTGAGATCCCGTTTCACATTTACGTCTTCTTTTTCTCTACTTTAAGCTGCTTTCCAACACTCTTCAAAAACTAAAAACTATATTTCTAAACTTTCGGGACAGGACAGTTTTAATTTGCAGGCGTTTCAGCAGAATAGTGTTGAAACTGTAGAGATTGCAGCCGTCCCTTATGTGGTTGAATATCTGCAAAGGTGTGGGGACTGTTGATGACTGCAGATGGTACTTAGTGATGCTGTCTGCAAATATGTTGAAACGTAGCGTGATTAGGCGGTTGTGGAGGTTTTGAGAAAGGATTTAGAAATCCTTGAAGAGGCTTTAAGCTGCTGTGATGTGCTGAAAGCGAGAGGAGACGGATTTGTTACAATAAATGGTTTTATTTTTAGTGCTGTTTTTCCTTTTTTCCTTTTTGCTACTATCTGCTTGATTTTCTTGCTTGTATTGAATAAATGAGTATTTACATGCAACTTTTATCAGATGATTTAATGTGATGGGAGGCTGTAGCTTGGGGGTTAAGGGGAGTTGTCTGCCAAATTGAAGGTTGGCAGTTCGATTCCCAGCTTCCCCTGACTACATGCTGAAGTGCCCTTGGGTAAGACACTGAACCGTATGACCCAAAAAGTGTAAGACGCTTTGGATAAAAGTGTCTGCTAAATAAATCTAATGTAATGTAAATCATCCAGCAATTACTGTCCTCAGACTGCAGTTTCCAGAATAAAGGTATTTTGTTAGTTAACTCGGTCTGGATGACATAATTTAACCCTGTTTTATAAATGCTAAAACAGGACTAAACTGTGTGTTGATGAGAAGATTTCTCACTCTGACAGAAATGTTCAGGACTGGAAGTTGTGTTTATGGACATTTGGCACCACCTGCTGGCAACAGCGGAAACCGTCACAACAAATGAAGATGAAACCAAGGTGTTGGGACACACTCAGATCACCTGGAAGACTTTTACAAATAAAAATACTCCACAAAGCAGTCGGTGTTTGTCACGATAATACTTTTAAAAAGAAAATGTACAGTGTAAACATGCATAACATGGCAAGATATATTTATATTGAAGTTGTCATTGTTTAAATGTCTCTCATTCAGGATGCATGACAACTTCTGATTCTCTATTGATACTATGAACTGTTGATTGTGGGATATTTGTCACGTCATGTTGTCTCTCTATGTTGGCGCCACGGTTGAGTACAATCATTCCAGGAAGTTTTCTGCTTCTTATCTAGCAGCACCGGACAGGCTCTAGTAATGGCAATATTCTGATCCTAAAATAGAGACTTATCAGACCTGAAACTTCTTCTATTGACCAGTGAATCTTTGTGAATTGTAACTTCAATTCACTGTTTCAAATGGAAAAGTACTAACAAGCTTTTAGCTGCAGAATTTAGGGTCAGGATTCTGCCAGGAGTACTGGAACACCAACTCTCTGCTTGTAAAGATGTAACTGCTTTGCCAGTAGTATGATCGCTACTTTGACATTTCTTTCAGTTTTAGGGCTTCTTTAAAATGCTTTTTTCTATCTTCTTTGTCTGTTATTTGAAAATGCCCCCCCCCCCCCACCCCGAGACTGCTTTACTCCTGGGAACTCTGGCTGCAGATACTTCCTCTTTCTGTTGCCACGGTAACCCCAAAGAGAGAGAAAAAGTCTAAATCTTTCGTGTGTCTCGTTTGTCAGCTTGGCTTTTTGGAGGCAGGCAGGATTATAAGCTGACATAAAACCCGGAACACACACACACAAATGAAGGTGTCTGAGTTTCAGCACCAATCAGGTGAAAATAACCCAGAATACACACAAACACACTGAAATGCACTAAGAATAAAGGAGACACCTCCCAGCAGCCCCATTCCGTCCATTTCAGATTTTTGAAAAGTCAGTTTTTTAAAAATTATTTTTAATGTTATGCTTTAAAGATTACATATATTGTCATGTCTATTACTTCAGTTTATATTTAGGTCCATCTCAGACATGAACACGTCAACTAACTCTTCATGTGTACTGTAAGCACTGACCTCTGCAAACTGTTTCCTCATACAGATAATCATCTTTCACTAGAGCTGTATGAAAATGCCTTGAATGTGTTGTTATTGTCATAGTTTAGAAAACGTACCTGACAAACCACCTAGGCGGGGTCTGATATGGGACACTGATTTCAAACTTCAGAGTTGACAGTCACAACCTCAGGCTGTTGGTTTCTTTTCAAGTGATACATTCTTTGGTTTAGCAGCGAGATGACACACACAAAGGTGTGTATTAGTTTGTAACGGATGAGTTTGGTTGCTGTTTTCATATCCCAGACGTTGTCAGATGAAGAGGGATTATACTGCCTGATTTAATAAGGTAAGTTTGCAGAGAGTTACATGTTTTCTGCACCAGATTTGCAGACTTGATGAAATTTCTTGCACAACGCTGGACAACTGCAGCAAAACCTTGTGGACCATCACAATACTTTCCACAACAGTGATCTGGGTTTCTGTGGTTGGGAGGTTGGATTCAGCTGTGGTGAGCATGAGGGTTATTAACGATTACCTGTGTTTTTAAAGTAACATACTTAGCTATGTGAAGGTTTATTTTTAGTTAGATGTTATTTGTTGTTATGCAAAGCAGTGTTTCCCAACCTAATTTCTCTGAGGAGCTCCTTTATGAAAAGGTTGTGGACCCCCGCCTGCCCCGTAAACCATGCTTATATTGTTTGTCTTTTGTTTATATTTGCTGCTCACCATAAGTTATTCATACTGGCTGACTGGTTTTAATTATACTTCTAATTAATTCTAAGCCCTTCTATCGTTTTTTACAAAATAAGGACGAAACATCTGCACTGTGGCGCCTCATGACATGTCTCATCAATGAAATGGTGGAAATTTGTGTTTTCTGGCTCCTAAACATGTGAATGAAACACTTAAATGATAGAAAACTTAACTTGCCTCATCTTGGCGCTGTGTGACATCCTGCTGCAGTCAAAGCATCTCAGATCCCTGTGCTCTTTGGGTGACCCCTTCAGGGTCTGGGGACCCCAGTGTTGGAACCATTGGGGTAAAACAACCTTGTTTCCATCAATGAGTGCGGGTTGGTTTAGTTAACTGTAATGTCGACTCCTACAGCTTCATAAATCCATTTTAAACCCAGAGTTAACTCAAAAAGAAAATCTATTGCCATTCCTGCTTCTTACTATCGTCCAGGAAGTGATGCTATTTTTAAACCAATCACAGGATTGCAGAGAGTCAAGTTTGACCCTTTTGTGTTGGATCAGTTTCAGTGGAACCCAAAAGAAGGATTCCTAAAAAGCAGGACGGGTCAGATATTCCCATTCTGTAAACGGCATGTTGTCATGGTGATGTATTTGCCATGGCAACCGAAGGCGCCATCTTTGTCTAGGGGTAAACAACCCGTTACTCTCATTCAGTTATATGTGTTTGGCTCACTGTAGGTTGGTTTAAATTCTCTAAATATGGATTTACTTATTCCACATGAGTTTTTCATATTAATGTCATGTACCAGCAAATTAAATCACACGATATAAAGACGTTACGGAAGCGTTTCGCCGTCACAACCATTAAAAAATACTGGACCAGTTTCTCATTTTAACGAAGAACATATCTCTTTATAATGTGACAGTTTCTTGACATAACAAGATATTAATCTCATTATATCGAGAAACTTTAACAAGATGGTTTCTTATTATAACGAGATGTGTAACCCAAACTCTAGTTTCAACGAGGTTAATATAATGAGTTATCTTTTCTTCCTGTGTGAAAATGCGTTCCACACAGGAATGTTATTAATTAATTAATGTTATTATTAAGTTCATATATTATGTATAGAATATCACTGAATGTGCACTTACCAGATGTAAAATAAAGACCACAGATTTAAATAAATAAAAGATTTTTTTCTATTTTTTCTTTAAACAGTTTAAAAAATAATGTCTGTAGTAAATAAGATGGTTGGAGATAATATTAAGTGAACATCTAAAAGCTATAGGACGAGGGTCCAGGATCTCCAGCCCTGCACTAGACAGTCGTACGTTCAGCCCAAACTACCTTATTATGGCTTTTAGAGTAGCTAACTAACAGGAAAATGATTCCTCACAGTGGTCAGGGTGTGCAGGGAAGTCACAGGCATGTTGATATAAAGCTTCTAAATTCAGCAAAATTGAAACAAACAGATGCTAATAAAAAAAAAAAAATCCCACCAATCAATCCTCTGCTTGCCTGCAGATTTTCAAGATGTCTGCCGCCAACTATCTACTGACTGAGGAGCAGCTTTGGTGCTGCATTTGTCTGGATGTTTTCATCGATCCCGTCACGTTAGCATGTGGACACAACTTCTGCAGAAGCTGCATCACGCAACACCTGAATACAGACCCCCAGCGCCAGTGTCCCCTGTGCAAAGAGCCAGTGGAGAAGAAATATAAGCTCGGGGTAAACACTTTCATATCCGAGATGGCTGTCCAGTTCAGACAGTCAGCTGGAAAAAAAAACAGGAACACTTCCTCTCAGCAAGCTGTGGCACCAAGAAGACTTTCTCACGATGCTCCTGCTGGTCCCAAGCATACATACTTGAAGTATTACCTTTTGTTAGCGCTTAGCCTGACATGTCCGATCCTGTTCTTCGCAGCTAACATAAATGTTTATCAAACTGTGTCCGGTTGGAAAACTCATCAGCTATTAGGATCTGTAGAAGAGGCAGCAGAAAGTATGTGCGTTGAACATGACAAACCTCTGGAGCTCTACTGCAAGCATGAACAAATACCCATTTGCAAGGCCTGCACAGCCTCAAATCACAAATATCACCAGGTGGTTTCGTTGGAGGACGAATATAAAGAGAAAAAGACAATAGTTGAGAAAATGGTGGCTAAAATTCAGGAGAAGATCTGGCAGAGACAGTTAAAAACTCAGGAGTTGAAACGCTCTGTGGAGCTGAGTGAGGAGGACATAGATGGAAAAATGGCCAATGGCGTTCGTGTCTTCACCGCTCTGATTCAGTCTTTGGAAAGAGCCCAAATAGAGCTCATCAGAATGACCGAGGAGAAGCAGAGAGCGAAAAAAAGCAGGGCTCAGAGTTTTATTGTTGAGCTGGAGCAGGAGGTCTCCAAGCTGATGAGGTGGCGTGTCGAGGTGGAACAGCTCTCGCAGTGTAAAGACCGCCTCCACTTTCTTCAGAGGTTCTCATCTGTGAATGCTGCTCCCCCCACCAGAGACTGGACGGAGGTGAACATTTGTCCGGTGAGATATGAGGGAGTGACGAGAACAGCTTTAATAAAAGCTGTTAACCAAATCGTAGAGTTGGTCAGAAATGAGATGAGGAAGCTGCAGGATGACGAGATGAAGGACATTCGGCAGTTTGCGGTGGAGGTAACTCTGGATTCGGAAACAGCTCATCCTGCACTCCTCCTGTCTGATGACGGGAAACAAGTCCACTGTGGTGAGGTGTGGAAGAAACTCTCAAACAACCTAAAAAGGTTTGAACCTGCAACTCATGTTTTAGGGAAGCAGAGTTTCTCCTGTGGAAGATTTTACTATGATGTCCAGGTTAAAGGGAAGACTGCTTGGACTCTCGGAGTGGCAAAAGGGTCGGTCAAAAGGAAGGAAGAGACTGAACTGAACCCAGAGAATGGATACTGGGTGATGCGCCTTCAAGATGGAAACAGGTACGAAGGACTAGAGAGCAGTGCCATCCCACTGTCTGTGGATTATCACCTTGAGAAAGTGCGAGTTTTTGTGGATTATGAAGAAGGTCTTGTGTCATTTTATGACCCTGATGCTGCAGTTCTTCTTTACTCTTTTACTAATTGCTCCTTCACTGAGAAGCTCTACCCATTCTTTAGTCCTGGTAACTGCGATGGAGGCAGAAATTATGACCCACTGATCATCTTGACTATAAACACAATCTAAACAAACTGCTGCACCTCGTTACTGCCTAAATTCAGTGGTAACGCTATATTTTTGAACGTGTGCACAAGATGGCTAACCTAGATTTCAAATTTGCATATACAAATTGGAGATACTTGCTTCCAGTCACTACAGGTGTTCAGTCCTGGGGGCTTCCGGTATTCATCCTTTTCAATTCCTCTCAGTCATATTTTCCAAAAACACTATATTCACTCCCTTTGCTATGCAGATGACATCCAGCTCTACCTCTCCTCTAAACTAGATTCCCTTCTCCCACCTTCATCCCGTCTCAATTGTCTTAATGAAATTAAGTCCTGGTTCACATTAATCTTTCTTAAATAAAACAATGGAAGGTACCAAATCCACTCTTGGATGATCTCAGTTTCATTGATGTCATTATTTATCCCTCTCTTAAGAGTCTGGGTTTCATCCAGAATCTGGAGAACACATGTAGTAACTTGTTTTCTATCTCTACAGGTGTAGCTCAGGGTTCAGTCATGGGGCCTCTGTCTTTCATCCCTTACATGGTTCCCCTCAGTCATATGAATCCCCATTGCTTTGTGTATATCACCTGGCTCTCCTTCTCAGCTGAACTTAATTCCCTTCTCGACTGTCTTAATGAAAATAAGTCCCGGTTCAGATTTTTAAGCTCAGTAGTGAAAAAACTGCACTGTTTCTCATAGGTACCAAATCCACTCAAATCACAGCAGGTTTCAAAGGTCAAAAACAGCTAAAATCAATAATAATTTTGTTTTTATTTCCTAATATACCATTTAAATCTATTTCCTGTGTGTCCAGATCCATCACAGGTGTCAAACACAGTGGTTTTTCCTCTTTCCCTGCTCCAAACACGCCTGACTGAAATAACTGGGTCATAAATACAGAGTTGACAAGAAGCTGTTTAATCCATTTGATTTAAATCTGTGTGTTGCAGTAGAGAAACAACAAAAACCTGCAGGATAGGGGCCCTTGATGACCAGAATTAGACTACGGTACCTAAAAGGGCATAGGCTGGATTATAACATTGGCAGGAACAAAAAGTTGATCTTTGAGTTTTGTGTAAAATTTGTTTCTCCACTTTTGAAAGAGTTTTATTTCCAATATGTGGTCATTTTGGGTCTGTGCACTGGTGTGCAGAATGACATCATATATAATCCTAAAAAGGCTGTTCTCATAATTACTAGAACCACGCAGAACCATAACATAGTGTTGTGGAATTTTCTGGTTCCATATTGTTATGGCGTACAAAGTACGTAATACATCCTTGTGTCTGGTACAGTT
>JBAMHX010030063.1:0-11624 GCA_037177515.1 Pseudomugil tenellus
TGGGATCCCTCCTGATGAGCTGGCAGATGTGGCTGGGGAGGGAAGTCTGGGCTTCCCTCCTTAGGCTGCTGCCCCCGTGACCCGACCCCGGATAAGCGGAAGAAGACGGTACGGTATGTTTCTTTAATCTGGAAAAGATCATGATTTCAATCATTTTTAATTAATGTTATTTCCTTTTCATTCTTTTCTTGTTTTAATTTGAAGTAATGCTTGTGTTTTCATTAGGTAAGAAAGTATCGATATATAGTTATATCGCAATATTTTTTAAGAGACAATATATTGATTTGCAAAAGAACTGTATCAATATTTTTATGAGCATATTTTTACTCATGAGGCAGATTTTAATTTCCTAATTCATCTTGTACACATAGTGTTTTTAAAATAAAATGTTTTTTACTATTTTATTATTCAGTAAGTTGGGCATTTACTAGGCTGTGAGTTTTCTTACTATTAAATTTAGTAAAGAAAAAAAAATTGAAATTTATCACCTTTTTATTGCATCACAATTTATTGCGATATATTGTATCGCTACCCCTGTATTGTAATACATACTCTTGCTGATACATCTCCTAGTTTTGATGTTTTCATTTTTCTGTAAAGCACTTTGAATCACATTGTTGTTGAATTGTGCTATACAAATACAAATAAATTTGCCTTGCCTTACAATTTTAAACTAACAAAGAGACATAATTAAATATTATGAACATAAAACCATGACAAAATAAACAACCAAAATATCTCAGCCGCTACTGCATCCCCTTATTTAAAAGAAAAGCTTTAAGGCGTTTCTTGAACTTAGTTAGCGGGATGGAGGGAAGGCAACACAAATTCTGAGCAACTTAAAAAAATAATATAAAAGCTTTATTTTTGTAGACGGTCATTAATCAAACACTACATTGTGGATTTCCAAGTGACTGTCCTGCTGAACGTGATACATTCAATAAAGTTTGTTATGCTAATTAATGCTAATGGCTAATAGAAAAGGACTGTTGTGTTGCTGAGAGCAAATGACTACTTTAGGAGATATTGTAAATGAAAATTAATTCATATCCCATACACAGTATACAGCAGTCTAAAGTAGTGTCACAGCTATAAGGGTTCAGCTGCTAGTAGCTCTGTTTTTCTCCATTAGCCTAAGGTGGGAAAGCAGGATCAGATAGAATTTGGCAGAGTTTGGTCTGCTCCTGCATCCACAACTACTTAGAATTAACCATCCATCTGGCTTTATGAGGACTGAAAAAGCAACCAGACCTTTCCAGATTGTCCCACTCTTTCTGTGGTAAATCAGGCTCCTACTTGCGTTAATTGAATTTCAAGTAGTTTTTCTTCACCATCTGTTCTGTTGCCACTGACACCTCCCCGAAGAAAGGTCTATTGTTGCCAAGTTGAAGGATCCGTGTAATATTCTGAATTGTGTTTATCGGTATTGTGAGGAACAAAGCCTTCCTAGATTGTAGCATGACTGCTACCGTTCAAGTAATCAAATAAGACTCAACTTAGGATGTCCTTGTTAGCCTGATCTTTTATGCACATCTGCAACAAAAACAACATAAAGCATGGTGTCAGAAATAAAACGACCTTTTGAATTACGATTGCAGGATGGACTTTGCTGGATCACACTGCTGCACATGTGCTGGGATGCTACAAGGAGGAATGGTGAAAATTCAAGCTACTTGTGGATCTAATGTTCTTGGGTCCCTTTGAAAAGAAAAAATGAAGAGGAACAGTGCAGCTAGATTCTTCTTTAGTCTGGACAAAAAGGTAGAGAAATCTAGATCACATGGTCGCTAATTAAAGGCGACAAGAAGCTACTGAAACGTTTTACGACAGGTACGATGCCTATGTTATGACAAAAACTAACATGATTCTTGCTCGCTACAAGTTGTATGAAATAATCCAAGTGGCAAATGAACAATTGGAGCAATTTCTAATGGATGTAAGACTGCTTGTTAAAGACTGTGTTTATGTAAACAGTGACGAAATGGTCCTTGGACGCACAGGCTTTGGCGTCCACTCACCCAGTGTGAGAGAAGCAACTGAGTGTTGGGTCTGAGCTAACACTGGATAAAGCTGTGGATATTGCCGGGTCACATGAAATAGCTAATGCTCAAATGAAAACCATATATAACGTCAAAAATAGGCACCCAGAAGAGACTGTGCAAGCAGTTGGCCGACACACATCAAGGAATCTGTCATTGAAAGGATGTGAGATTAAGAAAGCCCATCACTGTTAAACCAAATGAAACAAAGGAACAGTCAAGAGGATGTGGCTAATGTGGAAACAGAGCACACAACAATGACACAAATGACCAGCTAAGAGTAAGCAGAGCAAAACATGTGGAAAATGGAACCACTTCTCAAAAGTATGTCGCTCTAAGCCAAGAAAAACTGTTCATTTATTGAGGGAAAATAGATCTGCTCATAGGCCCCAACCAAAAGATGGTCAGCTTCAAGTTGGACATATGTTCTTCTGCTAATGAGATTCCCCCAGATATTCTCAACACTATAGGAAGATTACAGCTACTGAAACAGGTCATACATCCACTCTACGATTATGGACAACACCTTTCTGTAAAAGGCAAATGCACGCTCAATTGCAAGTACAAAAACAGAGCACTACGGCGCAAAGTGTATGTGTAAGAGCACCCCCGGTTTTAGCCTTAAAAGCTTTACTTGACTTTGGTTTAATTCAGCTCATCATGTCTGTATCACAAAAACAACACACAAACATAATTGACGAGTTTGCAGATGTCTTCTCTGGAATAGGACTATTCCCTGGAGCATGTACAATTTATCTCGATCCAAATGCTACACCTGTAGTGCATCTTCCAAGACGAGCCCCATGCGACCATGTACGGCATGGTCGCCTGAAGGAGGAACTACAGAATATGGAAAAGAACTACATTATTCTTAAAGTGACTGAACCTACAGAATAGGCTAATTCTATAGTTGCAGCAGGGAAACCTTGAAGTGGTAAACTCAGAATTTTTCTGGTGCCCAAAGAACTAAATAAGGCAATAAAATGTCCACATTATCCTCTGCCAAACATTGATGATGTTACGGATAAGTTTGCAGGAGCAAGATTCCTTTATGGATGCCAGATCTGGCTATTGGGCCATCAAACTGACCAAAGAATCATCTCGCTTACTACATTTAACAACATATTTGGACGCAACAGATTTCTTAGACTGCCATTTGGTCTGGTTTCACCACAAGACGAATTTCAATGAAAGATTGATGAGACCTATGAAATGCAATCGTTGATGACATATTAATATATGGGAAAACAAAAGCTGAACATGATGCAAACCATGTTTGATGCAAAGCCATGTTACAGTACTCCAGAGAGAAAGGTGTCAGATTGAATCCAGAAAAAAAGCATCATCTGTGCCACCAAAGTCAGTCAGGTATGTTGGACACCGTCTCACATTTGATAGCATCAAACCAGATCCAGACAAGATAAGAGCCCCTAAAAATAAAGGTGAGCTCGAAACCATTTTGGGAATGGTCAACTACTTGTCTAAATTTGCACTCTGTCTTGCTGACATAAATGCTCCCCTCTGGCTACTCCTGAAAAAAATCAGTGAGTACTTATTTGATGTACAGTGAGAACGTTCAAGAAAATGAAGGAACTAATCCCACAGGAACCAGGAATTGTTTTAGCGTATTTTGATCGGACAAGGCAGCTAAAACTCCAAGTAGATGAATAAAAGTATGGGTTAGGTGCAGTTACAGGATGGTAAACCTGACCTTATGCCTCAAAATCACTGACTGACAGCAAAGTCAACTAAGATCAAATCCAGAAAGAATTTTATGCAGAATTTTATATTATCTTATGCAATCTTCATCACTATGTGTAGACAGCACATCATTGTGGAAAGCTATCACAAATCCATGGAATTCATAATGCAGAAACTACTTGCAGCAGCACCTCTTAGAAACTGCAGTTCTAGCGTTACAGTTTCACCA
This sequence comes from Pseudomugil tenellus, assembly GCA_037177515.1. NCBI lineage: Eukaryota > Metazoa > Chordata > Actinopteri > Atheriniformes > Pseudomugilidae > Pseudomugil > Pseudomugil tenellus. The sequence continues at coordinate 3,970 of JBAMHX010030063.1, forward strand.
TCACACACAAACCTGGAAAAGAAGTACCATTGTAAAGGAAGAGTGGTGCCCAGAGGTTTGGCTTTGTCAGAGGGCATAGTCAATTAATGAAAAACATTAATTTTCATATAAAAATTCATATTGAATATTAATATTTTAGGCTATTCTGCTACAGTTACATTTATGCATTGATGCCTGACAACTATGAAAAACTATGAGATCACCAGATAAAATAATCAATAAATGTAAATCACTGTCAAATGTAATTAAGTTGACTTATTCATGTTGATGTCCATGTTTGAAGATACAAGTAAATATGGACTTGCACCTCAGCAATGGTGGCACTTCAGGATGGTGGATTAGTGTGTTTGCTGATGATACTTGATGCTTTTATTCAGACTTAATTTTGACAGTTTACATGTTAGTAGTGTCTTTAAAAACTATAACATTTACAGGGTTTACAAAAATTGTCCAAGTTTAAAGCTGTTTTTAGGTAATAAATCCTCACATAGCTCTCCAACATCTCCTTTGCTATTTTTTCCTGATTTAAATACCATGTATCTCTAGAGTTTCACCTTAGTTTTAAATTCAGGTTCATGTTATTATATGATGAAAAGACCCAGGATTTCGGTGCTGAACCTCTCTCTCTGTGTCCTGATTGGGCAGAATCTCCTGATTCAGATCAACCTTCATCCTCTCCTGCTGTAAACTATCAGAATAATCATGAACTCAGCAGGAACATGGAGGGGAATGAACTCTCATAAACAAGCCAACTTGCCAAGTTCTGAATGATGAAAGCTCTAGACTGATGCTTGTATCTATTACAAGACATGAAATTAGTTCAGACATTTGGGAGAAACAATCGATTAAGGGTTCCTGGAAGACGGAAAACATGGGGAACATGCTCTCATGCTGTTTGTTAATCCTGACCCAATTCTTATTTCTTACCAGGTACATATGATCCAGGTTTCTTTTTCTGGAATTTAAAGGTCAATTTGTACACCAGGGCAGGGCCTGGTCCAGAAACCTCCTAAAAATCTCCTGACAATATCCTAAAACTTCCCAAAATCTCAAAAAACCTCTTTAAAACCCTTCTTTGGGAAAGCTCCTTGAAATTTGGAACCTGATGACCTTTAATTAGGTGTTCTGTTCTTGGTTCTGAGAAAATGAGACAGACCTGGAAAGAGAATTAAAGACCTCACACAACATTTAGAAAGATATCTAGAAAATCTATATGAATGACATTTAGTTAATTGATTAAAATATTTGGACAAAGTGTATCTGTCAGCTGGTGTCTCTAGATTAAAGCAGCATTGCTGTGTTTCTGCTGTGGGCTATACAAAACAAACCTTACCTGTTGTTCTCTGTTGATGGTCAGACAGGCAATGGAAACTGAGAACTGGACAATGAACACCCCGAACAGGATAATCATGTACTGAACGTCTCTGTCAAGGAAAAATATGGAATGCAATCCTGACAACAAGCATCCTAAAGAAACACAGTTCAATTCACCATCTGAAAATATCTTCTTCTTCACCACAAACAAGAACACACAACTGTCTGGGACTGATAGATTCATTTGTGATGGAGAAAGACCATGTAGCGCATCCTAAAATATTCAACAAAGGTTTTCTGGAGCGATTCCAGAAAGCTGAGGGTGAGTATTGACTAGATCTCCCTGTCCAGTAGGGTGACATGAAAGCCACAAAGTATTCAGTCTTCCTAAGCTATCTTGGGCTTCATGTCCTTCTGGATCCTCGTGGTGTTTTTGAGGTGAATGTAGGTCTATCACTGGATTCTCCTGACTGATAAATGTCCATCGTCATCGTCGGCTGATGGCTTCCTGAGATATTTACCTGGTAACACCTCTACTTTTTCCTCCTATGGTAGAATATTTCCTCATCACACATTATTCCTTCCTATGATTACTTTTCTAATTCCTAGAACTACTTTACTATTTCCTAGGACAACTTTACTAAATCCTAGATTAAATGCACGGCTATTGTAATGTGGTTTTCCTTTAGAGGTAAATAATTCTACCGTGTATCAGGTGAATTTATCTGGATTCTGTAGCAATCTTATGTTGCACCTTTCTGCAACCAAAGCTTTACATGCAGGCTTTGTCATTGTAAAGAAATATTTCATTTGTTGGGTGTTTTTATTTCAGACAGGAGGCAGAAATAATAGAAAATATAGACCTTGTGAAAAAGAGGTCGAACTCCTTGTTGTATCAGTTAGATTTACTGTATTTGGTTGGGCTTTGCTGTCAATAAAAAGAAGAAAATTCTATAATAGATTACCATTAAAAGAAAATGTTCAACATATTAAATCTTAAAGCCTAATTAAAACAGTAAAAGAAACCTGTGATCATTTTAGCTTGTGTTTTGTATTTGTTGTTTATTTTACGACGGAGTATTAGGGCCACACGGAAGAAAAAAAAAATTGTGGAGGATTTTTTTTCTCTCCGTTCCTCACTTCGAGAATAAAGTCGAAATGACAAGAATAAAGTCAAAAGAACGTGAAATACGGTTTCAAAAATAAAGTTGACAGGAAGAGAATAAAGTAGAAATACAGTTTAAAAAATAAAGTAAAAAAAAAGTTGACTTGAGAATAAAGTTAAAAAAGGTTGTGATTAACTTTGAGTTTGTCAAATAAATGTGAACCAGCTTTATCCTACTTTATAAAACACAATGCCTAGCTTGGATGAGCTAGTGAGCTTGTACTTTAGAGTTGGTTTCGGCCAGAAAAACTCTTCTCTTTTAGCATATAAACACAGCAATATGATAAATAACAGTACTTTGAAGAGACTGTATTTCATCTTTATTCTCGTCATTTCGACTTTATTCTCGAAGGGAGGGGAAAAAAATCCTCCACAAATTTTTTTTTCACTGTGGCCCTAATGCTCCGTCGTATTATTTTATATCTAGTATAATGTCGTTTTTATTTTATCTACTTACTTGCACCAGGACTACAGATAAAAATCAGAATTCTCTGCCAAGATCTGACATGTTTACATCATTCTCTCTTGTGTTACTGTTGTTAACCTGCACAATTCCTGTTAAACAAACAAATACAATAAAACTGTTCCGGGGGTTCAGGAGAAAGTGTGGACAACTTTATCCAGATTTACTTCAGATAAAAACAGTTTTGACTCTTTTGAGTTAAGGAACAGTCAGCTTATTTACTGCATCATGTTACACCAACAGCCAACCAAACAGTCAGCCTGCTTACAAATGAAAACCAGCAGTTGTGTTTGATGAAACTATTAAATCATCTTTCACAACAGAATCTGGATGAGCTCCTAAAACATTTCTTTATTCATTTTCTATAGTGCTTCATCAAATTCAGGGTTGCAGTGAATCTGGAGCTTGTCTTGATAATCAACAGGTGAAAATCAGCCTCTTGATATCAAATCGATATAAATCTAAGAAATGATCCGGCCTTCTGCAGGACTGTGTGTAGGATACGAAGAAGAGAAGGACCTGGTGATGCTTCATTGCACCAATGAGGCCAGCCAGTGCCACAAAGAAGAGGAAGACACCGACACCGATGACGCCTCCCACCACCTGGAAACTGGACACCAGACCAAACCACTTCCCCCATGCTGCGATGCCAATCATCAGCAGACTCACCATCTAGAGGACACACACAAACACACACTCAGAGAAAGAATCTGGGATTGGGTTGCATTTAAAGTCATAACCAAATAAAAATTTAAAAACATTCTTTTGTAGGAAATATGAGACACCTGTAAGAGGAGAAATATTCCAGCTAATGCTTCAAACCCAGGAAGTCACAAGTTAAAACTGTGTTGGCTTACAAAGTGCAAACAGTCATTAAATAATTGGTACTTTATTTAGTATAAAAACTGAAATGAAATGCAACCTTCTTCAGATGTATGTCCTGCAGCAAAGAAGAGCTGCAGCGGGATGTTTTCCTCACATTCATAGTGACAAAACCTCCATCAGCTCGGAGGCAAACAGTTAAAAACAAGGTTAGTGTGTCATTTACTGCTTGTCGTAATCCAAAAACCTGCTGAAGACCTTCTGAAATTAACCCTAAAAACTCACAACATCACAGAAAATGTCCTGAAAGATTCTAAAACCTCATGAAAATCTCCTCAATCGCCTTCAGATATACTTAAATCATTTCCAAAAAACCTTGAAAGTCATAGAAACATCCCAAAAATGTTGTAAACCTCCTCCTGAAACCCCACTGAACACATCCTGCAACCTCCTGAAATATATACAATATCTAAAAATGGCCTGGAATCTTAGAGACTTCCTTCACCTCCTAAAACATCTTAACTTAAAAGCATCCCTAAATTATCTCTAACTCTTCAAATGTACCCCCCCCCCCCCACAAATTTAATAAAAATCTGAGAACATCCAGAAAACCCAAAAAACAGAAAAAAGGTTTATGGAAAAACATTCCATAAACCTGAAAAAAGACTGAAAACAAACCAGAACCACCCTGAAAATATCCTGAAACCCCCAGAAACACATCAGATAGAAAATGTGTTGAAAGGAATCCAAAACCTCTAACGAAATAAAACAGCATTTAGCTTTAGAAATAAAGCTTTTGGGAAAAATCCTGAAACCTGCTGAGACATAATGAGATGTATAAAATCTTGTGATAACATCCTGAGTAAAGCGTTGCAGGAAAGACTGTGTTTTTGTGGGGGGGTTTCCTGTTTCCTCTGATGTGGTGGTGGTGGACTCCACTGGGCAGCAGCTTTTAGGAAGAAGAGGGAAAACACCACCTTCATCTTCATCACCTCTGACTCTCAGGTCATTTCTGAAGAGGAGCAGATTCTTGTGTCTGAACAAACTAAGTTCAGTAGAAGACGTGGAAAGTTGTGACGCAATGTCTGAGATGATGTCATCAGAACATCGTCATTACTGTGTCCCCCACACAAACAGATCCACGTCCAGTCCCAGCATCCTGTGCGGTGAGCCGCAGATCCAACTTCATCTGCAGTGGATGCAGCATCACGTGACTCTCCTCCATCAGTCAATAATTCATCATGAGGTGTGTGTGTACACACTCTAACCGCGGATAAAACCCTGATTCCTATCCCAACCCCGCAGATCAGTCATCCATATGGACCATCTGATTGGTCCATATGGATGACTTATACTGGACTCACCACGTAGAGGATGTTGAGCGCGCACAGGGCCTGTTTGGAGCAGGTGAACCCGGTGCAGCTCATGGTGGACCGAACAGAACCGACCTGAAAAAAATCCGTTAAAAACCTTCCAGAAAGTTAGAGCAGAAGAAGCAGCTGGAACAACCTGCACGCAGCCGAGCGACGCGTCTGATAAGCAGCTCGATACCACAGGAAGTTAGCGTCACACTTTCAAAATAAAGGTATCATCCTCAGAATGAGCGACATACTGTGAAACAAGCATCTGACTTCCAGTCGAACATCCTCCAGACGAGGTCAACAACTTCCGGTTCCTGTAGACAGGTGGTTGACAGATCTCATGTTTTATTCACTAGTGTGACCCAGAAAGAGAATGTGGACTGCGTCAGACATGCTTACTGACTTTCAGCTGAACTTAACTCAACTTTAGTTTTAAAGTACTTTAACATGTCAGTTTAAAAAACATTTAAAATAACTTCTTTTTTTTTAAAAAAGGGAACTTTACTAAAAAGCAATTAAAATTGCAAAAAAATCCTTGAAAAAAACAAAAACAAACTAAAGATATATTGGAAACTTATAGTAAAAAAAAGTACCATTAAATAAAATGTAAAAGTAAAATAATCATGGAGAACTTATTTTTAAAATATTACATTTTTAAGTATTTAAAAAGTAATTAAGTCATTGTTAGTTCATTTTTTCTGTCATGCAGTTGAGAGAAATAAGGCTGAGACCAGTCTAACTGGCGGGGGGAGGGGGGGGGGGGTCACCACCTCACCTCAGCTGAGAAGTTAGCTGTGTCCCTTAAAGGGCGACCAGTGATCGATGACATTCTTGGTACTTCATCACAGTGTTTCTCTCATGATACATGGGACTTAGTGATATGTAAGTTTACCATCATGTACTTATTCACATGTTTAGGTATATTCTAACTCCAAATAAACGTCATTGCTGTCACTTAGAGGTTTGTGATTACTAGCACTGCAGCCATTGTTTAACTTCAGGCATCAGCTGTTCACATACGGTTAAGGTGGGAACTGTATGTGGAGATTAATCTGTTATATGATATATTGTGTGTAAAGAAATCAATATAAAAATATTTTCATATTTTCATTCAGAAAATGGAAAATATATGTATATATTTTTTAATGCTTCAAATAAACAGATTTTGGCAAATCGAGTGAGTGATCATTCTGCATCTCTGTGGAACTTTTCTGTACATGCAGCGGTTTTGTGTTCAGTGAACTGTACAGATGTGTGTAGGAGCCGTTTTAGTGCAAGACATCCTGTATGAACAGCTGTGCGCACCGTTTCTTTTCCCACATGCTTTGCATCACCAACATTGTACAGAAATGTATCAGGAGCAATGCGCAGAATGTGTTCTGTGGTGAGAGATGATCCGCAGTTTGTTATGTTTCATTTGTAAGATTTAAAAAGCTTTGCAAAATTAAAGACTTGTCTGAGACTCCTCTTTCAAATATTCGTCTTATCACCTTCTCACGGTGACAAAAGTCTATTATTGTGCTTCAACGTCCATCACCATGAAAAAAAAAGCCATGCGCAGAAAACTAACCTGGAACCAGGTTATATTGAGAGAGTAAGTTGCTATGGTTCCTTACATAACCTGAATGTTTGTAACCCTGTTTTAAAACAAAAAATTGAGGTTATCGACAAACTTACCCTTAAAATTACTTGGGTATGTTACATAACTCGGCTTTCTGGAACAGGGCCCAGATCACCTGGGGTCAGTTTCACAAAGCAGGTTTAGTTAGTTAACCCTGAAATGGGTTAACTAACTAAACTCAGGGTTTTCGGTTTCAGGAAGAGGGTTTAAATATCCCAGAGTATCAGGGTAAACTCAAGCCCGTTTCACAAAGAAGGTTAAGTGTAACTCGGAGTCAGTTGCTATGGTAACAGTGTCTATGAACCTAACCTGGTCAGCAGCAGGTTTTCTGCTGGAAACCCTGAGTTTTTCTCAGTCTTCTCCCCTTTCATTTCCTTGAATTAAAATCTAACTCGCTTTGTCAGTCTCGTCTTTTGCGAATATGTCTGTTTATTGACGAAGAGGATGTGCTTCTTCGCAGGGAGTTTGGTATTCACCACGAGATCATGATTAGGTACCGATTAGACGTTTTTTCATTCCCGGAAACGTATCTATTGGAGCATTACCGGTTTTCACTGCAGTCTCTAAAATATGTTCACGTTCACATCAAGCCGTACATCACCAATAAAACATGCACACGCTGTAACGTTTAAATTATATTTTGATACTTCATCTTAAGTTGTTGTCAAGCCAATTGATAATCTTGATAAGCGTGCATTAGACATTCACTCTTGGCAATTTTCTCCCACGCTGCCTGTCTCTCTTTTACTTTTTTTTCCCGTGAAAATGTTCATAATCACTACGACGGAGTTTTAGGGCCATACTGACAAAAAATGTAGAGGATTAATTATTTCCTCCCTTCCTCCCTTTGAGAATAAAGTCTAAATATAGTAATATAGTTTCAAGAATAAGGTACAACATATATATATA